>JARBDR010000404.1:0-29001 GCA_029721355.1 Tegillarca granosa | reverse complement strand
ATGTATATAAAATAACATTAAATAAGATATTGTACATGTACAACAGGAATTTATTTTTAATATAAATTGCACCAGTCACATTTCTATACTACATCTATATGCCTACTTTAAGACTGGATGGAGCATCTAAAAATAACTTGCATGTATATAAATTATAGAATTTATTTTTAATATAAATTGCACCAGTCACATTTCTGTACTACATCTATATGTATATAAATTATAGAATTTATTTTTAATATAAATTGCACCAGTCACATTTCTATACTACATCTATATGCCTACTTTAAGACTGGGTGGAGCATCTAAAAATAAACTGCATGTATATAAATCATATATAAATATACATCTAAAAATAACTTGTATGTATATAAATTGTAGATAAAATACATGTATATGTATATTTCAAAACAAATGCTCAATATATTGTGCTGGGAGATTTCTTCAGTCTTATGTTGATTACAAACCAGAGCTGGGGAAAATATCTAGCTACAAGTAAGAGCCAGGACTCAGATAAATAGCTAGCTAAACTTTTATTTTATTGATTAATAAATGAGTGCTACATGTAGCCCTAATTTAATATTATTTTATTATTTGATTAATTTTTATTTCTTTAATAGAATAAGTAGATGACTGCACAGATTAAAAATACTGAAGATCTCACTGACCCAAATGCCTGCTTGGAGACACAGTTGGTAGTTACTAAGGTAACAGATTTCATGACATTTTAGTAGACCACAACTTACCTGCTAGTAGAGATGGTGGAGAGTTACTACGGTAGCACATTTCATAACATAGTTTAGAGCCCAATTTACCTGCTAATTAGACATGGACAGTTTACTATGGTGACAGAATTCATCACATTTATGTAAACCACAACTTACCTGCTAGTAAACATGGTGGACAGTTACTACGGTGACAGATTTCATCACATTTATGTAAAACCACAACTTAGTTTTTTACCACAAATCTGATCACATATATGTTCTTCTATCTATTAAAAAAACCAAAATACAGGAGTAGAATTAAAGTACATGTACAAGGAGAGTTTAAGAATGACAAAAAATAAACAAATAATGACTAAAGTTTTTACATCATTCCAGAAAAACTCAGTGGGCTCTGCCCCTAAACTGGTCTAAATTTACATAAGTCTTTTTTCTAGACTATCTAAAGCACAACTATTTTAAAGTACCACAAAATGGCTGAATTCAAGATTGATAGTGTTGAGAGAGAAAGAGAAGAGAGAGAGAGAGAGAGAGACTTACTACACAACAAAACAGTCCACATTTATGCTTGCCACAGCTTTTCTTTTTATTGCACCTCTTATCACAACAGAAGGGGGTTTCATCTAATAAATAAATAAATAATAACCACAGGATATTTGGCAAGTCTCATAAAAAGTATTGATCTCACAAACAAAATAAATTTCATATTCACTATACTGTATTTATACTTTGATATGAGATAGTGTATTATTTTATATCACTGTTACATTCATTTTTATGTCACTGAAACCGTATACAATATTTCTAGTATTGTGATATGTACCTGTGAATTTTTGAGCTTCTGAACACGGTACAAGGTTTTCTATTGCTCCGCACCTACATGTAATACTGGTTTCTCCTGGGCATTCTCCACATGGTCCTTCATGACAAAGCTGTTGGCAAGTGTGATGATTATCTATAACAAGTAAAATAAGTTTAATATGTGTAAATCAACAACAAATTAGGGCTTTAAACAAGGTTCTTTGGAAAATTTTGTACATCAACAAAGTGCTTCTTAAAGTCAAGTCTTGGTAATTTCATTTATAAAGATGAAACACAAGATATAGGTGAAATCCTGAAATTTATACCTTTGGAATAATATGGTTATGGCAATGAGCATTTAGAATTCTTTTCAGGGGCATTTAGTGTGGATTCCTTTCAAGGAGAGGCATTCAGTCCAAAAAAATTCTTTAAAATGAATTATTGTCCAAAATCTATATAATTAATCCAAGAATAAGTTTGTGTATCAATAAGATGTTGTGAAAATGTATTATACATGCTGTGTAGTCTTGCAACTTGGGGTGACTTTTAGGTAAGATGCTGGCTCACAGAGTCAGTACACCACAAACAAGCATTTCACTCCCCAAGTGTGTTATCCTAGCAGTGGTAAACAAGACAATACTCTGTCCTCCTAATGCAGAGCACCAAACCAGGAAGCAATATCTCAAATTTTAAAGTCTTATGTATGACCTGGCCAAGGATCACACCCCAACCTCCTGCTCTTGATGCAGACACACTACCACTGAGCCAGTAAATATACCTGTAGGTCCACATGGTAAAGTTTTTCCACAGATATTCTGACAAGTTGGAACAGGCTCTGTACACTGTGATCTTGGTTCTGGTGGATAAGATCAGAGAGAGGTGTAGCACCACAGGGACAATGTGTCACCACTGATGGAGACAGTTACATGTATCACAGTCGTCTGGATGACAGATTCTACTACAGGTATGACTTACCACAGTACTAAAGTTCTACAATATAAAAACAAGAATTCTATGGAATTAAATGCCGTGTCTGGTTAGCTTTTGATTGAGTAGACAATCTGTACATTACTTTAACATAAACTTTCACATTTTGACATGCCACCACCACCTTCGAAGACACTGGAAAAGTAACATCTAAGTCTCGCTTTATGGCAATGCCAGGCTCGACAAAACAACCTTAACTCTAATAATATAAAACGTTTACAAAACTATAGCTTCAATTTCAATTATACTCTTTTAGTTCTTTTTGTTACCGTAATAATATTTTACTTGCTGACTTAATTCATTTTGAAATGCAAAAGTTAAACAAAAGACATTTACTTTACACAGTTACATACTGTGGTCAGTAAATTTTGCCAATGGTGGGTGTAACTAGCTAGACAGGAGGTGCTTACACCTACAGAGCACCCAGCCTCACAACTCCAATGGAAGATTACATGTTTACCTAAATTAGCCAGTTTTTAAAGTTTTTGATTTTGGATTATGATTTGAACATAAACTGGTATGTTTTTGCATGATTACTAACCTGTCACATACTTTATTACAGCTGTAAGACTTTACAAAATATTCTTTACTACCACATGTAACAGTTCAAGAGCACCTGGTCTCACTTTCGTAACAGAAGTTCACATACTTAACTGAATTAGAGAGTTTCTAAAGTTTTTACTTTGCTTTTGGAATTGTGATTTGATTGAACTATTATGTTTTTGTTTGATTACTAACCTGTCACATCCTTTATTACAGCTGTAGACTTTACAAATGATTCTTTACTTCACATGTAACAGTTCTATTTTCATGACCACCAAAACAATCTGTAAAAGAACAAAGCCTTCACTACACATCAGCTGTCAAAGTTGATACTATAGGTTTGGTTAAATTTCCCAGAATATTGTTTTCAATATATTGCAGTCTCATATGTTTTTATAAATATTTTCTTCACAAATTAAGCTTTCTAGATTCTAGGTCACAATTAATAATCAAAATAATAATAATAATAAATCACCCCTAAAAACCAATCTGGACACCACAAAAGTAAAGCATTATATTATATAAATAAAGTTTAATTAAAAGTCTGATGCAACAGTCAAGAATACATGTATGTATGTATTTTATGAAGTCCTTTGTATAAAGATTACCTAAAACTTAGTGGTACATGTCATATGTGCCATTTTTAAAACAGCACATGCGTATGGGGCATGTAGATGTTGAGTTAAACATGGGAAGTCTGTAAATACTCTATAATTATTTTCTTAATAAAAAGCTTGTATGTGTAGTGGTCTGGGTAGCTCAGTTGGTAGAGCACTTGCCTATAGGACAGGTCCCAGGTTCAATTCCTGGTTCCAACCCTGCATTTTTTCTCCTTCCTGTTAGTTTGGTGGTCAGTGTGGCCCTCAAAGTGGTGGACTGGCAATTGTAGGCCATATAAAGTCCATTAGAGGGAACTGAGGGTGAGATTTCCCATAAGACCATGTTAAACTCAAGAATAACAATGAAGGAAAGTAGTAGTTTGGGTACCTCAGTTGGTAGACCAATCACTTTAGTGTGATAGGACCAAGATTCGATCCCCGGTCCGTTCCTGCATTCTTTCTCTTTCCTGTTACATACATGTATGTATTGTTTACCTTATAAACTAGATTTACAAGTAATTAATTATTTTAACTTTTCTTCACCACGAGAACATGCGCCATCACCTAAAATAGTTTCCTTCAATTGTATTTTATTCATCTATCCATCTAATCTATCTATCTATCTAATATTTATACATGTACCTTGATTCACATTTTCTTCACATGGTGAACATGGACCGTCATGACATACATCTTTACAATTATGTTTCCCACAATTCAACTGTTTATCACATACTTTATCACAGTGTAACTTCTCTGTTACTCCACATTTCATCATCTGACTAAAATAACATAAAACAGTAGAGTTATATGTTTATCCAATATACTGTGTATTTACACTTGTCATTCAGTGTATCTCCATCTACCAAATGTTTTTGAATAAAATATGACATCAGTAGTGTTTTTGAGACACATACAATTGGCAAATGTACAACATAAAGTGTTAAGGAATAACTTGTGTTTTTAACAAGTTTATTGCATAGCATAGCATGTTGTGAAAAAAATGTAACGTTCTTCATGTAATGACTCAATAAACTTGTTTAAAATACAAGTTTATCCTTATAATTTAATTTTAAACACTTAAACTAAAAAATGTTTTGTTTCAATTTTCTTGATTTTTATACTTTAAAAAATTTCCTTTGTGGTGGAAGTGTCATCAACAAACAATTTAAGACAATGAAATGGAACAAGATATAAGCCATGCCCTTCATGTTTAGCATTGCTGTGGTTGCATAGTTTCGCCTGAGTATAGGTTTAATTTTGTATTGGCAGTATGATTACACCAAATTTAGAAATTAAATTATTTATAGATACAATTGTGTCATCAATTATATTGTATATATTTATTAATCTGGTCCACATCATACAGGTTCTTTATAGCATTTATAGCATAACTAAAGAAATGATGTTAAAGATAATTTTGTCTTACTTGTAGTTTTATAAAGCCATTTGAGTAATTTTTTAAAAGGAAGCTTTCTCTGTAAAATGGAATATATTTGTAATTGTAATTTCTTACAAATTCTGTCCAGTAGTTCTATAGCAGATACAAGGTATGTTTAGTAGTTCTGGGGTAGGGGTAAGGTGTGTTTGGTAATTCAATGAGAGTTTATACATCACATTAGTTTTATACATATACATATACAATCTAATTGTTTCCACTCACCTCATTTTACCACAAGCACAATGTCTTTTAACTAAAGCATTACAAGTAGGACATGGTCCTGGATGGCACAAACTAGAAAAATAAAGGAAATGATAGTAATAAAAACATAACACAAACAAGAGGACCTAATAAAGCCTGTATCGCTTAAATGGCACTATTTGCAACTACATTTGAATGATCCCTGAATGAAAATTTGTTAGAAAAATTTGTTACATTCAATAAATGGCAAAAAAGTCTTGATACGGTGTTTGTTCATCTTTTTAATAGAATAATGAATAATTAATCTGAACAGTGTTTGTAGCTACAACCACATGAACAAATGGTATAAAATAGTATTTTTCCCAATTGAGAAAATGTGAATTTTTTTATTTTCAATGGTGAATTTTATATTTATAGCAAGTGCTATATTTTCCTGTATTTAAAGATAAGCACATAAGTTATCTTCCTAAATTATATATATATTTCATCATAAACTTATAGCTTAAGTGATGAAAATCATGTTATGTGTTCATGATAAACTACTGTAAAACACAGAAAACTGATCAAATTACATGTTACAAGCATGGACACAGTTATCTCCCCCTTGATTTCTTGCACACTTCTCCACAACTGTGAGGTGTCTCCATTCTGTTAAGTTCTGGATCTCGTATTTTGCCTAAAAACAAAAAGCACTTTAAAAAAATCTGATAGATGTTCAAATGAATCTACTATTCTGGATGAGGAAGCCAGCCAAGTCATTTTTATTGATAGTTATTTCCTTGATAGATTTTATTATATTTCATACAATAAGTTTTTATTTGTATATTACTTTGTGCTCTTTTATTAATGAATCTTACTTAAGATGTAAAAAGTCAGTCTAAAACAAAGTTTGCAGTCAGCAAATTCGATGTCCAAGATTCAATGATATCACAAAAACAATGAGTTTATAACCATGATGGTTTTGGGTAATTTACAAGAAAATATATGCAACAGGAAGAAGGATCCCTAATAATCTATTTCCTAATGAAGTATTATGGTCAATATTTAAATTTGACTATTAAAGGTGATAAGTAAGTGCTCTACCATGTAGCTAAACGTCAAGTAGTTTAGGTAATTCTTTCAGCTAGAGGGACCTTAGTGGCAAAGCAGTCTAAAACACATGCTTACCATCACAGAGCAATCACTACCCAGGTTAGAATCTAACTTAAAAAGAACCTAGTATGAGAAATTCTGTCAGTTTACTTGTCAAAGGCAGGCCTTCACAAATGCCGATTTTTGGCAAAAAACACCGATTCAAACTTAAAAAAGCCGATTGAATAATATCCGAATGGGCTTTTTTCCCCATAATAGTAAGACAAAATCTGATTAAAAATTCTTTAATGCCGGTTTGTTAACAATTAAAATTACTCAGGACACCTTTGCTGATCGTTGGGAGGGGTGGGGGTTGATGTACCCTTTGCCTACTGCTGATTGACCCTAAAGGTGTTTGTGGAGCCCTGGTCAAAGGTCAACATTTTTTTTTCCAGATCTCCAGTTTCCTCCATCGTTTCTGATCTGACCGCCTTGATATAAGTGAAAGAATCTAACTGGGACATTAAACACCATTACCTCAGTCCATTCTTTCTACTACATCTACAAAAAGTGTTGAAGTAATTATTTCTAATATACATTTTACCATAGCTAGCCCTTTCATAATGGCTTAATAGATAAATGGATGGTTTAAGAGATAAAAATAGAACTAATAGATTCCTCACCACAAAACATCTGTACTGACTTGGGAATTTATTACAAACATTTTGACAGGCTGGGCATCTCCATCCAAATGTGTCACCTAAATATAACAACATAGAAATATAATCTCAATTTAACATAAAAATATATAGCATGGCAAAACCTCACAAAAAGTAAAATTTATATGAGTACATACATGTATTTTTGAATATTTATAATGTAAGGGAGGTAACTCTACAAATAAGTGCATCTGAATACAGTTTTCCTGTGGTTTTATACTATGATATCAATAAAACTGACATTAATCTCACTGATTTTAAGAATAACAAATTTATTTAAGATTGTAAATGAGGAAAATTTGCTACCATGTTGTAACAGGATTACTTCCAATCCGTGAAACTATTTGTAACTACAGTTCTCAGATATTTTAACACATCACTACATTGTAAGCACCAACCTTTTTGGGGATTTATAAGGGTCTTTTCAGAAAGGACAACAACCCCGAAATTTTTGCCATTTTGCTGTTTGTTTAAGAAATATTAAAGTCTGTCATAGTTTGCTGGGTTCAAACTTCAATTATTATTGGTGTTAAAGAATATCAGACTGTGTTCAATAATATTAAGTTCTGTCCAATTTCCATTATTTGCAATAGAACATGGTGAGTAGTGGAGTAATAGGTCTAATATTTTCTTTCTTTTTGGAAGGGGAAAATCTGATCAAAATTTTCACAAATGTGAATTTTTCAGCAAATTTTTGAAAAAATTGATTTTTTCCAAATTATTGTGAAACCAAATTTCATTCACAAAAAGTCTTTTCATAACTTTGAACTTCCATAATGGTTGTTGCAGATTTAGCCCATCAAAATATCATAAACACAAACCTTCTACAATAGCTGTGGGTGATTTAGCCCATTTCTTCACACATCTTAGATGAAAAACATGGTAACAACTAGTACAACTCCACACAGGATTCTGTCCACGTACAGTTTCACAACAGACCATACACTCGTATGTTCCAAGTGTTAGCTGTTCTATCAACACTCCTGATAATCAAAATATAAAATGATAAAAAATGTAAAAAAAAGGAAAAAAAATTTAAATCTTTACCTAAAAATTTAAATAAATTAAAACTTTAAAAATTATCTTAAAAACAAAAGGACTATGGGCCTTTTAGCTCACTTGAGAGCAAAAATTGTTTAATGATGAATCAGCATTTTTGCAGCTATAAAAATTTAAAGGCACAATAGTACTGATATAAATATCTGAATTATTCATCTGAAAGTATTTTTTTGGTCTGCTATCACTTTTCAATTACATTTCAAAATTATAAAACAAATAAGCTATAATTTTTAACAATTTGTCAATGTAAATGCATAAAAAACCAATGCTCTTATTCAAACCGCTGGTGAGACATCAGACACTCACACTTAGGCCAGGAAAATGAAATATTGGATGCTCACACTAAAACAAGGTATATGACATAACCTCGTCAAAACCTGTAAAATATTTTATTAACAGAGACTCAGGTTAAATATGTCAAAGCTTACTAAAGAGTTATCTATTTGGTGGTACATGTAGATTTTAATGTGTCAGACATAGTTATGGCAGAGTTATAAATCAAAATAGAAAGGTGCAAAAACTGGGTTTAATGAAAAATATGCCCATACCTCTCTGACTCTCATCCACTTTACCAGACAATGTTCTAGTAATAACTGGCCTCTGTTTCCTTCCTCTTGACTTTTCACTTATACATGTATATCCAGCTTTACTCTCTTTCTTTTCATTCATATCTGCACTGAATGGTTGTTGATACGTACTCAGTTTGTTTCTACCGTCTTCATAACTACCAAAACTTCTAGTTTTATTCCTTGTCTGAGAGTTACCTCCCTTTTCTCCTTCTTTTGTCTTATTTTTATCTTCCTGTTTATTTCGATGTTTAGATGATACATCATCATTTTGTGAATTAGAACTATCGTTTACTGTTGTTTTGTTATCGTCACACGTTTCAGCTATGCTTGATGTTGCGTTTATTTGTAATTCACCATCACTATGTGCCACATGTTTATTAGGAGTATTATCAGTTTCCGACATTTTACCATGTTTGTAGTTGTTTGATCTTTTATGTGTCAAATGACCTGATGATGACCTATTATATTGATTATCATATCCAGATCTTAATGAACTGTCCCAGTTATTTCTTTCACCATACTGATTTCTACCACCTCTGCCCCTTCCATGATAATAACCACCTCTACCCCTTCCATGATCATGAAAGTAATCTCCTTGACCCCTCCCTTGATCATGATAATCCTTCCTTCTTCGATCATGATTATAACGGTTATAATTGTTACTATTATTATGCTGATAATTTTTGTTTCTATTTTCATACTGAACTCGGTCATCTGGTTTATCATTTTTTCTTCCTTTAAACCTTGTACTTTCTTGCATTGCATCTTTCTCATCTCTAAGACTTTCATGAGTTTTATTTTCATTCTTATTTACAACAAACTGATCTACAGCTGTACATTTATTTTCTGAACTATCAACAGATGTTGCCATGGTAACATTTGATTCATCAATAGATGTTGCCATGGTAACATTTGCACCTTTATGATTGAAATCTGATTTAGTAGCATCTCTCCTTCTAAACTGACTAGTTTTTCTATCATTACTACCCCTGTATGTATTGTGGGGTTGATTTTTGTCATATCTGTTGCGAGAGATATCATCCTGATTTTTCATTCCATGCCTTTGTCCTTCATCTGGCATCCATCTTCTTGTTTTGTAATTACCTCCCCTACCTCTGTTACCATGGTAAACATGATTATCGCTGTAATTTGTTCTATTTCCCCTGTACTGACCAGTGGTCATGTCCTGAGATGTTGTTATCTCCCCCTGAGTATGTCCATCACTCATAAACTGGACATGTTGTTGTTCACCAATGTTCATGCTTGGTACTTGTACTTGACTAGCAGGTGTGTTTACAGTATAGAATACTAATGGGGCACCTGTTGGAGGAGGTGTATGCTGATAATACTGGATATCTTGTGGTATAAATACTTGTCCTTGATAATTACTGGGAGGTACATTATAATAATAGTTACTGGCTCCACTGTAATAGTTATTGTTGTCTGCAGACATTTCAAACTTAAATATCACAGCTAATAAATCTGAAAATACAAAAAATAATAATAATAATAATAATCATCATCATAATAATAATAATCAACATCATAATAATAATCATCATCATCATCATCATAATAATAATAATCATAATAATAATCATCATCATCATCATCATAATCATCATAATAATAATAAGATTCTCCTTCTCCCTAGTATTAATTTGAAATACTTATTCATGCAAAGTCAAAATTAAAGAAATATTTTTGAAGGAATTCAGAAATTGTGACATTTGACAAAGTGGATCTATCAAGGTGTAAGTCATTATTTTGAATGTGTAAAAAATGTTGATTGTCCATGAATACTGTATCACATGATAATATGCTGTATTTGTCCAAAAATGGATTGGGTCGATGGTTGTCAAGGGGACATTCAACATCTATTCAAAAACATGATTTCTGAAGATAAAAAAAAACTGATTTTTTTTTTTTTTTTCAGTTCTGCATTCAGTGATAAACCATCTGATTTTACATATAGTTTAGGCTTAAAAATTTAAGCATTTTGTCTGAAGAATTTTTTCTCTATTCATTGGCTTCATTGTGTTCGTGACAGTGAGCGACTGAAAAATTTTCATTAAAAACCTACTATCTGGAAAAAAAGTTTGGTATTTCTCTTTTACTTGGTACATCCACAATTACCATAGAATAATTATATCTCTTTACAAAATAAAATGTTACCACTATGTTGAAAAAAAAACTGGCAAATAGCAGATCTTCCCATGCATACAACATATTTTGTCACAAAGTACTTCAATTCTTGAGTAGGTAAACTCACAATGACATTTTAAATCCTATTAGCAGCAGCTTTTCCTTTCTACAGAATTATTTTTTAGTAAGACAGTAGCGATTAATTCACATCAAATAAATAAAATGGATTTTCTAATAAAATTTTGCATAAGTCACCAACACAAATGGCGGTCTCAGTGACTGAGTGGTCTAATGTACATGCATACAGACCATAATGCTTCTCACTGCCTAGGTATGAAGTATACTCAGGCAGGTACTAGTGTAAGAAAGTTTGTCAGTTCACTTGCCAAAGATCAATGTTTTCTCTAAGTACTCCAGATTCCTACACAATCCCTAAACTGGCCTCTTAAGTATAAGTGAAAGAATGGGGTGTAAAAAACCATTAATTTAATCTGATCCAATCTATTGTCACAGGACACCAGTTGGTATCAGAAAATCTTGGTCATTTCATATAGAAATTGTTCTGACCCTACAAACAGCCATCTAGCATAATGTGTGTTAGGATCAGAGGATATTTGGACTAACTCGGCAAAAGAAATGTTTATTGACAAAACTACTAACAAGAGTCAGACTCTGAAGTTGATACAGATTGACTATACATCTTTTTGATATACTTTTCTGAACAAATCTTTTGACTGTTCACTAACAAAGCTAACACTTACTAAAAATGGACAAAATGATATTCTAACCAAGGCAATTAACTTAAAAAATAAATTTTGAAAATGCATTGTAGAATGGTTCAATATCTCAAATTAACAAAACTGTGCCGAACAGAAAATACTTTAAAATACACGATAGAAAATTATCTATCTCACAGATGAAGTTCTAAAAGAAAATTTGAAAATGTCCCATTTCTGACTGTTTTAAACGTTAAAGTTTCCTCTCAGCAGTGCTCAAAGCACAGGCACTTGTTTCTTTCTATTATTGGGGCAAATAGTTGGCCTATACTCTATACTAGTATAGAGTATAGGCCAACTATTCTTATTTCTTACAGGGTTTTGGCCAGAAAGAGGGTATTTGTCAGAAAAAGGGACTTATCAATAAATACAAGCCCCTGTGGTGTCTGTGGCTCAAAGGGGAAGGTTGAGTCGAGAATGAAACTATTTTAAACAGGAGACATGATAAAAACAAACATGTATATACCCTTATCGATGATTCTGTTTCAATAATAAGAGAATATATGAAGTTGTCAATGTTTATATATTGTATGTATTGCACCACAACATTAACTTATTGCTGACAATATAGAGGGTGTCGTAATCTCTAAAGATTTCAAGCGACTCAGACTAAAACTTGTAATTTCCAAATAGAAAACGAATACTGTTATCATATCCGATCAGGTCATGAAGTTTTGCGCGGATGTTTAAAATATGTTTAATTTTTAAAACGCACAAAGGCCCGTTTGTAAGTAAAACTAGAAAGTAAAAAAAACATCAACAAGAGCATCCAAATCAAACCACTCAAACAAACGGTTACATTAAGTCACATATTGCAAGTATATGTAGAGCATAGTATGTAAAACCCGAAATGTCATTCAACTATAGACCGTGAAAAATTTTTTTATCATACAGTTTTAGAAAATAATCAGAGAGAGAGAGAGAGAGAGAGAGAGAGAGAGAGAGAGAGAGAGAGAGAGCGAGAGAGAGAGAGAGAGATGGTTATTAGGTCCCCAAAACATTAAAAACACGACCCCCTAGCCCAAAAACACGGCTCCGCTCTGGACCGACTGGCCGGGACCTTGAAATAGCAACCACAAGATCCTTCGCCCGGCTCTCTGGAGCCTGAGCATTCGGCGCTCGCAGTATCACATGATAAAATTCTCACCCTACCTTTTCCTAAAATTTAGAATACGCCCCTGATAATTAATTTAATTTTTACATTACCTTCTCGTTGAACAACTATTACTAAATCTCAAGTTTCAAACTTAAAAGCTTGGTATACTGAAGCGAAGGAAAACCAGAGTGCCCGGAGAAAACCGCAACATTTGACGAGCAAACTGACAAACACTAGGATCTGACCGAGTGGGAGTCACTCTTGTCCGGGTAAGCGCGCGCTTTAGACCACTCCGCTATCGAGACTCCTGTTTTATATTGAGAATGGCCACTTTTGAATTTTACTACAGAACTAGGAATAAGCACATCATGTCAAAGAATTAGAGAATACATGTATAAATGATGTTGGAAAATCTCTGAATTTTGTCGCAATGTGAGAAGCTAAAGTTCTGTAGCAATTAGACCGTATTTTATCCTTATTACAATATGATAGACCTATACAGTCTCATTACTGCGGAACCGGCTCAGTCCGTAGAGTGTTTGCTTCGTATGTGCGACTTTCGGAGTTCGAAACCCAGCCGGATCTGACCAAGGCTTTAAAATCAGTAGTGACTGTTCTTTCGCCAAGCACTCGGCATTTAGAAATGAAAGGCACCAGTGGCCGTGACACGGAAGGCGTGGTACGCTAATAAAATCTTCCCTGCACGTTGCCCTAAGCGCACTGCAAAGGTAGCTGGTGACGTTTCGATATACTGAGGGAAATATTCTTGACTGGGACGTAAAACCTAATAAAAACAACAAATCAGTCATCAAAGCTATACATTCGATGTTATATTAAAGTTGAATAGACGGACAGGAAATTATCTATTTATTTAGAAACTAACTCCTTTACTGAATGAGAAGAAGAGAAAAAATGAACACAGTATCACTTGTATCCAGAAGTCCATTTATTCATTTTCAACATCTTTTCCCCATTCATATTGTTTTTCAATCATATTATATTTATTGTGATCAGATGTTTATTCTGTTCAGAAATCACATTCGTCATCATCAACTTTGGGTTTGACTTTGGTGTTTTTACTCCATGCTCCTTTCTTTGGTTTAGGCGCTACAATGACTTTTTGAGGTACAACCTTTTTAACTGTGACTGGTTTTGTGGCTGATGTTTTTGGTACAACCGGGGTTCTTGAAGGCGCCGGTTCAGGCGTTTGGTCCATGGAGTCGTCGTCGTCGTCGTTATCATTTTTCTTCTTGCACCAGATTTGATAAGCGATTATAGATGTAAAAATAGTTATAAGAACGCCGCCAGCAAGAATAGAGATAGCCAGTATTGTGTGTGCTCCTAGACTGGTTATTTTACCCACAAACTCGTCCACAACTGTACAGCCTGCCTAAAGTGTGAAATAAATAGAACATTTATACAATCAGTTTAAAAAGTAAAAAAAAAAATCTCTTTTGATTTGTTCTCAAGTTAAATTGGGGACCAGGTGGGCACACCTGTCACGAAAGCGAACTAAAGTTACACCGGGGACCAGATGGGTACACCTGTCACGAAAGCGTGCTAGAGTTACATCGGAGACCAGATGTATACACTTGTCAATGATACCGTTCTCAAGTAAATCGGAGACCAGATGGATGAACCTAGCAATGGATCCATACTCAGGTTACAACGGGGACCATACTGTCAAAGCTGTCGATGAAACCGTGCTAAAGTTAATTCGGGGACCACCTAGGTACACCTGTCAATGAAACCGTATTTACGTTACATCGGGGAACAGATGGGTACACCTGTCACGAAAGCGTACTCAAGTTACATCGATGACCAGATGGGTACACTTGTCAATGAACTGTTCTCAAGTAACAAAGGGGACCAGATGGGTACGCCTGTCAATGAAACCGTACTCAAGTTACATCGGGGACCAGATCTATGGGTACACCTGTCACGAAAGCATACTCAAGTTACATCGATGACCAGATGGGTACACTTGTCAATGAACTGTTCTCAAGTAACAAAGGGGACCAGATGTGTACACCTGTCACGAAAGCGTACTCAAGTTACATCGAGGACCAGATGGGTACGCCTGTCAATGAAACCGTACTCAAGTTACATCGGGGAACAGATGGGTACACCTGTCAATGAAACCGTACTCAAGTTACATCGGGGAACAGATGGGTACACCAGTCAATGAAACCGTTTTCAAGTAACATGGGGAACCAGATGTGTACATCTGTCAATGAAATATATAATATACCTTAGTCTTGTCTTCGTCAGTTCCATCTACACAATGACTTACTCCATCACACTTCAAACTTTCATCCACACAACTAAAATAGAAGAAAATAATTCGTTTATTTATTTTAAATTAAAAAAACTATCTAAAATATTGGCCAATTAAACCAACGGAGGTACACATATATATTAACTTGAGATGTTGTTGGAGTAGTAGTTGTCATGTTGTTGAACGTTGTATCAGCAGTTCTCAGCTATTCGCAAGAGCTAGGTTGTTAATCTCTAAGAATTAATCTAAGAACAAAATCGTGTATGCGTAAAAAGTGCAATTATGTATTATTGTCTGCCGTGCACGCATGACGAATTTTGGTAAGGTGCTAGCTCAGCGAGTCAGTTTGCCGCAGACAAGCAAACTACTCCCCCAGTCCATTATCCTGGCACTGTGTGAACCAGTCGATATTCTGTTCTCTCAATTTCCCCACCAGGCGAGGAAGCAGTATCTCTAAATAAAGTCTTATGTATATCCCGGCCGGGGTTCGAACACACAAACTCCCGCTCATGAGGCGAATTTTTATGATGAACTACCTTAATAACGAGTACCTCATCACAAAGTAAAATTTGGGGGGGGGGGGGGGGGTTAACAGATGTATGTATAATATACTTTTTGCGTCTTGCAGTCAAACGAAATGTGCAAACAATTATCCATAGTCAAAATAATAATAGTTACAAAACATATAATAACGATCAAGTTAAAAAAAGGTGACGGATGCCATTCTGAAATGTCAACCGGAAAGCAGCATACACTGAATGATATATATATCAGTTAAGCATACATCGGTAGATAATGTGAGACAGAAAGATCCTTACCAGTATCATCATAACAAGATAAGCTAAAATCTTTTAAAGCTGCATTAATGTTTCAAAGGAAAAAATTAAAACAGTGCTAATCGAATTGATAATGTTCCTAATGAACAATGTTACATTTAGTTTAACGATAAAAGCTCGAATAAATACAGAAATAGCAGTAATTTCCCAGCGAGACATGTGGGATCTATATTAGAATATGGTTACGTCATAAATTTTGTCATTTAAACACAACTTTCAAAACGGTGAAATACGTTAAATTAAACACAGAACTTCGTTGAATTTCGTTGAATTTGTCATTTGTGACTTAGTAAGGGATACATAACACCATTTCAAATACATCTGGATATTAATGACGGACAATTAATGCAATTTATGTCAGGTTTCACCTTCGATTCATTGGGTGCGCATGCTCCAAGCTCATAATAATCATCGTTAAACATTGACCAACCGGTTAAAGGATTCCGTTTATTTACAGCTTAAAGGAATGAAATTTTATAAAATGAGTCTCACGGATCGTGGTTGGAGAATATGTATTTTTAAAAATATATATTTTTAGAAAATAAAAAAATTTCAGAAAATTGAAAAAATTAATGCAGCTTAAATTGTATATCGAATGATTTTGTAAGACAGTAGATGCACGCTGACTAATGTTCCAAGACAACATGATCAGTTAAGCGTATATCGGATGATATTGTAAAATAGTGAGCTTATAACAAGAGATGCTAATTATGTGATCATTTGAGCGTATATCGGGAGATATTTATACAAAGGCGCTAAAGAGCGAACCCACGACAAGAGATGATAACCATGTGATCAGTTAAGGTTATATCGGGATATATTGTGAGACAGAGACACTAGTGATCTCACAAGATATGCTGACTATGTGATCAGTTAGGCGTATATGAGAAGAAATTATGAGAGAGAGAGAGAGAGAGAGAGAGAGAGAGAGAGAGAGAGAGAGAGAGAGAGAGAGGCTAAATAGTGAACTCACAACAAGAGATGATAAGTATGTGATCGGGTAAGCGGATATCGGGAGATATTGTGAGACAGAAAAGCTATGTGATCAGTTAAGTGTATATCGCGAAATATAATGAGATAGAGACGCTAAATAGTTAACTCACGACAAGAGAATGATGAGTATGTGATCGGGTAAGCGTATATCGGGATATATAGTAAGACAGAGACGCTAAATAGTGAACTCACGACGAGAGATGATAACTATGTGATCAGTTAAGCGTATATCAGGTGATATTTTGAGACAGTTACGCTTAATATTGAACTCATGACAAGAGATGCTAGTTGTTTTACACTTATGGTCTACGGAGCGTTAACAAGAGATATTGTGAGACAGAAGACGTTAACCAGTGTCCCGACGACAGAATATGCCAACAATGTGAGACAGATTACCGCTTACCAGTGCCCGACTAACAATTGTAAGACATTAGACGCTTACGAGTTTCCGAACGACAAGATATGCTTACAATTTAATCTATAAAGAGTATATCAGGAGATACTGCAAAACAAGTAAAGCTTACCAATGCTCTCTCGAAAGGATACGATAACATATAATATTATGTGGCATGTGACAAGTAACCGTGTGATATATGGCCGACGCCATAGACGATTCCCAGCGTGTTAATGATGCGAGATCATAGATTCCCATGAAAAAAAGATGTTCAAATATCAAATCGAGATGTTATGGGTTATGTATATGGCCGCAGGTTGCGCAATGAGGTGGATACCGATCTCGCAATCAACTTCGATTCAGGAAGTTTGTAATAAATTAAACCACCTTTAGAAACGTTAGTTTTTTTTTATTCTTTACCCGTTTTTCATTTTGTATAAACGTTTTATGAGAATACCTTGTTGTGTCACATTTAAACTCCGAGCTAGAGCAATTACCGGTCTCGTGCCTGAAAGAAGTCAACAGAAGCTTAAATCCCTTGTAAACTGCATTGCTATTGGTTACAAAGTCGACCGTAATGTTTCTTCCAGTAGAGAGAAAGGAGTTGATAGCTGTAAGAAAATATTATGTTATATGAAATAATATGAAATTGCGAGTAATATTCTGTGATTGTTTTGTGTCTGTCAGTAAATATTTTCGTCAATCAACTTCAATGTTCAGATTTATTTATTTATTTATTTATTTTTTTGTTTGTTTGTTTTTTTGTTTTGACTATAAGATAAGGTGGATAATACTGATAATAAACTGTATCAAGGCTTTTTTATCATACGCAACAAAGAATGCGACGGCAATTTAAAACCAAGACAAAACTTAGATGAACAAACATCTGATTACAAACCTCCTGGCTTTGAACGACCATATGGATAAAATGTCGTTGGTTGAATATAGTACAAAAGTATTGAAACCCTATCACTTAATACCAATTTTATCATTTTTTGCATATGCTACTTTTGAATGTTTACAAAACTGTACAATTTCATTGTCATATTTTTGTTTGTTTGTTTGTTATATTTGTATGCTTAATCTGAATTTTTTTAAAAATTAAAAATGGTTTTATTAATTGACTTTTATAATAAACGGAAAATTCGACAAAAACATCGGTATGAGTTAAATATGTTTTAAAAAATGATAGTGTATATAATTTTATGTGACTTACACTGTGTTCCACATTTTTTCAGGTAAGGAGAATTAGAGTTGGCCGTATCATACACAGACAAGTAATCCACACAAAGTCCGCTCTGTTTCTCTTCAAGTTTAAAATTCATAAATTTAATCATAACTCTCTTTCCTATTGAAAAAAAAAGAAAATTAATTTAATTAGATATTTTTAGGTAGCACAATATGCACATTAGGTTACAACAGCGAAAAGACGGATGGATGTGTGGTGAAAACGAATAAATAAATAAATATTTTGATTTTGGATTTAGGGCAATATGCATGCAGGGAGGGTTCATTAGCTTGCCATGGAAAGGCAAATCGTTACCAGGGACATCGGTTTTTAAGGTCTCCTCAAAAGGACGCCCGAAATACCGAGTGCTTGGCGAAAGAACAGTCACTACTTGGTCAGACTCGGCTGGGGTTAGGACCCCGACCTACCACTTACGAAGCGTCCACTCTTCCAACTCAGATACCGTAGTGCTGTCACAGTTGTTTTTGTTTTAAAGAAATAATTAAATAAATTAATCAATATAAAATGGAAAAAATAAATAAAGCTTACCTGAGCCGGCGTCGAAATAAACCGAACATGATGAAATGTCATTTGGATAATTAATAGAAATGCTTCCTGTTTGAAATGCTCCGACGTGAGACCTTAGAAATGCGCTTTGTTTTCCAGATATTGTATTTCCACAGTCACCGAGAGTTCCGGGTTGCATGTAATAATCCGACACAATATTTAACGCCACCGAAAGCGACGAAAACAGGGGTAATAGTAGAATTCCTAGTAAATTCGCCATGCTATGCACTTTTGCTTCAACCAAGACACTTATTTTTTCAGATAAGGTTGCCAATGCAACTAATGGAAAATGACGTCGTTTTCTATGACGTTTTACGCTAGAAATCGGACTTCGAAGAATTAAATTACGTCATCAGGGATAAGTCAAGTAACGCGCCGATTAAAGGGGGATAGGGAAACATAAACCCATAATAGCGCATAATTTAAAAAAGAAGCAGTACTGATATTTCTCAAATAACCGGTATCCGGATTCATGGTTTGTTAGCTTGATCAAGCTACGGCGTATATATTATTACAATATTCAAGTTACTTTATTCACGGTCAAAACGTTTTAGGAGGGCTTGATTTCCATTAATGTTAAACACTCGCGGTGATCTAAATCCATGTCATTTTGATGCCTGAAACTGTAGTCACTCTCGTGTGATGCTTGATTCCCTTCGTTTTCTGGAAAGGTAGTTTGCCATCGATTTTTGATACTCAGTTGTACGTATTTTAATGTAAACTTCGTAGACTTCTATTATCATCTTCGATTTCTGTCATTATCGAGAAGATAGATAATCTGGTCTATTTATAATCATTTACCATTACGCAAATTCTTGTGTGAAACATATGTTTTTGATATTCATGGGTTAGGTAAAGTGATCGTGAGTCAGACACCCACTATATTCTCAGCCCTATACTACGCTGATAAAGCTTTGAGAAGTCAAACAGAACTGATGGTAATGGCTATCGGGTTATCTCGGATGTTTATTTCGAGTACCAAAGTGAATATCATACAGATAAACGTGGAAAAGTTCCGAAAACCCCGAAACTACGTTTTCGATCGTGAGTCGGACACGTTTGATATTGAGTCGGACAGCCAAGACTCGTATTATTTACGTCGATAGTAAATCTAAGAAGACCAAATAATTTTTAGGGAAAAAAATCTGCACTTTAAAGGATTTTTGTTTTTTCCGATGAACACACACACACACACGTGTGTGTGTGTGATTATATGATTAATTCTGCATAGCCATTTATTTCTAAGTGAAAACTATGATCTCAAATTCCAATCAGGGATCGATCCCTCAAACGTCGGGGTTTTTTGCTGATTAACCAGTAATATTTTAAGGTCAGCATTATATACTTTATTCTTAAGAATAAAGGTGCATCTTGTAGGTGCATTTCCGATGACAAGATGTGTATTTTATTAAAAATTTTCATGTGCAATTATACTATCATCCAACAGGTAACTGCATTTAATGTCTTGCTTCAATCATAACCAAAGGCATTCTAGTTTGATATGCCACATATTATATATTTCATCGTAGCTTAAAAATTAAAATGTAGCATATGGTACAAGCACTTATAATACAATAGAACAAGAGTTATGTTTAAAACATTGATTAATGCACCCATCTGCAAAGTTGTGACATTGACTTTTGACCCGAGTTACAATCTCATGTGGTGTCTTGATACAAAGAATATGTTGTACGTTTTTAAATGCACGGAAACTATTTCGGGACAGACAAACGGTTAGATAAACAACTCCCACCTGATCAGCTAACTGTGCGTGAAAAAGTTTGCGTTCAACCTGGTATTTGTTGCTATCTTGTCACTGTTGTCAGAGTAAGTTATCGCAATGTGCCCATTTCGTACGTTTTTATGAAAGTAAAAAAAGAATTCTTGAGACATTAACCTAATTCATAACATTTTATTTTAGTTTACTTACACGGCACAACCTTAAAAAATGTTGTGACAACCTCAGCACTATGCAACAAGCCAGATGACAAATTTTGTCATTTTTTCTATCTTAGTGTGAAAATAAAACGACAGTTGTAACACTGAAGTGTTATCACATGGTCACGGTTTCGATTGGCTTATGAATGCGTGTCATTGTGTTTTTTCTATCAGAATCAATAATATTGCAGGGAAATTAAATAATATTCATAAGAGAAAACACAAACAAACAGCGCGAACGAGAGAAGAAACGAATACATAAATTTTAATAACATGTATACTGTATTAGACCAAAATGGTGTCAATTGCAAGTAAAATTTGTAATTCAATAATTTCATTTGTGACTTAAAGCAGTTTCGACGATTTATTGCCCTTAGATTTCATTTTTAGTTTCAGTTTATTCTCTTTTTCAATATCTTTTAAAATTCCTTCTGTTCACGCTCAACTTTCCTTTTCTCTTTCTCCATTTCTTTGCGGATTTTTTCCTCTTGTCTATTCTTTTTTTGTTGGTAACACTCATCAGCCGATAAAACAAAATAAGATATTTTCTTGGATTTGTTAACCACTTTCTTCTGAGGGATGGGGTACAAATCTTCAGCAATACGCTCAACAGATTTACTGTTGTTGGAATCACTTTTACTACTAGTATTAACTTTAATCTTATACTTTTTCCAGGTGTGGAATAAGGTATCATCAATATCACAGCCGCCAACTAATGCTGCGCAAAACAAAGAAAGTTCTTCAGTTGATAAAGCAGATTCGACAGCCTCTAAGGCCTGTTCATCCGAACAACTCTCTACTTCTTTACTTTCTCTGATGACCTCTGAATCAGCTGATTCGTGTATCTTGTTATCTTCTGAATTTAGAATTAGGTTTCCATCGAAGTCAAGTGAGACTGGTAAATTTCGTAAGCTGTCTCCTGTAAGTGGGACGGATAATGTCACAGATGATAAAAATCCCGTGTCTATATCCATAAGGGAAGAATCATCCACGTTGACTGCTTGCTCAATGTTTAAGAAGCGATCTGGCGTTGCATTCGTTGATTCTTGTATATCTTCAGCGGCAACCGACATTCCAATCTCATCCACTCGTGAGTGTACAGAAGCATACTGATTACCAGTTACTTCTGATGGCGTAAACGCCTCATCTGGAATGGCATTTGGGTCAAAGGGAAGAACACCCGTGGCTTTGAACCCACTTATGAGAAGAGAACTCGTCATAGAAGACTCCCAGGCTTTTGCAAACACCCGTAGAAACTGGGCATGGCCAATTGCAACGCCGGTGGTTTTTACAAAATTGTCGACTTCCTGATTCCAACTATTTCTAAGTGATTTGAATACAGACCTATCAAATGGTTGCGTCCAGTTTCTATGACTAGGAAGTTCGACCAGAATGATATTTTCCTTCCGTGCATTATCAATAAACTCCAGATTATTGTGCGAACCGTGACCATCGACGATCAAGAGTTGTGGCCGCTCATCCCCAATATTTGGAATAAATGTTTCAGTAAACCAGAGCTGTCCAATACCATCTTTCGTCCACCCCGACTCGGACACTGAAAAAATTTGCTCCAACCAAAGTAAGGTTTTCTAGAGCGTACTCAACATCATAGCCTTCAAGTTTTTTCTTTGTTTTTCCAGGTATAATAAAGTGTGGAGGCAGATATCGACCCGCTGCATTTCCTCCTGCTATTACTGTAACTAGTTCCCGAGAATCTGACGTCTTCCCGTGTACTGTCTTGCGACCTTTTTTAGCAATTACCCGCTTTGGAGAGTGCAATGGACTAAACCCCGATTCATCCATATTCCAAATTAGATGTGGATTCTGGTTAAAAGCGTGCTCCTCCATGACTTCCTTAAGTGCTGCAAAATACTTGGAAAGCCGGGGTCTAGTCATAGCATCATGGCGTGAAGTCGCCGTAGCCTCTGGTTGCCTCAGCGAAAATGATGACTGACGCATTTTAAGTCTGCGAAACCACATATCAGAAGGCGATCCACGTTTGAATGTTATTCCTCTTGCTTTGGCTAATGCGCCAGCAAAACGAAAAAAACGTTTTCTTCGTAAACCCAATACCCATCTCGGCTCTCTTGTCTGAGACTTCAATCAGCTGCTTTTCATCGTTAAAACTGAAAGCAGGTCTTCTGCCCCACCTTGCACCTTCTGCAACCTTGCCCGTGACACGATCCGCTAGGGAAGACTTTGGTACTGAATACTTTTTAGCCGCCTTTCGTATAGACATTCCTCCTTTTACTTCAACCACGGCTGATGACATTGACTCCTCTAACCAGGACTTCATATCTTCTGTAATGAAAAATTGTATACTTTCTTTTGATAAAGAAAAACAAAGCTTGGGTTTATTCATAATTTTTAATTCAAGAACATAAATAATCAAAAACAAAAACAAAATTAAATAAATGAAACATAAATGATAATCAGGAGCTGAGGTATGGTGAAGGTCGATTTGTGAAGTCATAGTTAAAATATCTGAAGTTCATAGGTCTTTAAGATTTCTTTTACTTTTTCAATATTGCAATTATGGCAAAGAAAACCAATGCTACAGTTCTGCATTGGACCTTTCCGCTTAGAGTACTTATTAATGTGAAACTTTGCTTCCATGTAGAATTTTCCATGAACGAAGTTTTCATTAAATAAAGAGGAAATTTTGACAGCGTCCTCTTGTCTGAAATACGCAACACGAAAGACTTTAAAATTTGGCCTGTTGGTGCTACCTTGATTGGCGAAATAGAACAGCGAAGGCTCACAATGGATCGTGAAGAGGGTGGTGTGTTAGTTGGGCTGCAACTTAAATACAGCCTGGGGTTTGGCAGAAAAAAAGGAGAGATTTAAATAAATCAAGCATGCAAAACAATAAATAAATAAATAAATAAATAAATAAATAAATAAATAAATAAATAAATAAATAAATAAATAAGGTAAATGAATAAATAAATAAATAAAATAAATAAATACGATCAGCTATATTGGTAAAGCGTTTTCAACATTAATATTTCATAATTCTAAAGAAATCTTAAGTTTATATATTACATGTTAAGGCTATCTCCATTTTTCAGTATTAAACTGAATGGTTTCATCAATCGTTTTGGACTCTGTTGATCTTGAGTCGGACACTGTCCGACTTTCGATCAAAACGATTATTTTTACTGTCCGACTCACGGTCGATTCAGACAATGTTTTCAAATGACCTTTAATATATTTCCAACAAGAATTTAAACTGTAAAAAATACTTAATTTTAAAGAAAAATAATTAGACGTTACTTTCAATTTGATCTTGAAGTCGAACTTAACATAACAGCAAAGTTTTGATTTATGTAATGATAACATACCTTTAAAAATTCTGGTTTAGAAACTTCAAAATTTCGCGCCGGGAGGCCTTTGCTCACAAAGACCGGAATCGCCCGAGTGCTTCAAGAGAGATAACTCTAAAGGGTTTAATAATTAATAATATCGAGGTTGTTGTTCCTGACATCAGCATTATTTTGCATCACTAAATTACGCTGCGTTAAACTTTGTCCGACTTTCGATCGTGTCCGACTTTAGATCATTTTACCCTAGACTGTGGAACGAAATGCCAGATCACTAGATCTATATGCAAAATATGTCGAGCCTCATAAATCCGAGTGGTCTGATAGCTCATGTTACTTTGTGGCATGCAGATACTGACTGTACAGTTTCTGTTTGCTGCATTATACTGCTTTGTTTTTCTCCTTTTTGTTCATTTTTTTCTTTTTCAAAACTGTTGCATTCTTTTCTTACTATTATTTAAATTAGTGCTTTTATTTTTGTGCATTTAATGTAACTCTGTGCCCGAATAATTGTGCGTTCTCAGTTTTGTTATACTGCTACATTTTGCTATCTTATTAACCCGATGCTTTTACTTCTATATTTTTAAATACACCTGTGTGATGTTCTTCATTTTTTTTTATTTCGTGATGCATCTATTTTGTACTAATTAATGTATAATCGATTTTAGAAGCTCAAATGGGCTTATGTTAATTGTTATTTTACTATTGACTTTAGATAAAGATTATATGTATTTGTATTTTGTAAAGTGCTCTTAGAATAAAAAGAACATACATACAATCAAATACGCTTGCGCACTGTCGCAATATACGGGTACTTCTAATGGATGCTCCCATGTAACATCAGCATGGGTGAAGAAAATTTTGTTGTGGATAAAACATCTGGTGCTAGTCTGGTAGACCATCGGGCTCTTTTCTCATTTGACTCAAAGTAAATATTTCTAATTATATATAAAGGAGCAATACAAGCTTGTAACAAAACAAAGTGAAAGAGTTGTAACACTAACTGATGGGGGGGGGGGGGGAGAGAAACACTTGAAATAACACACCCTCACCGTGTGCTCCGCCTGAAGATCGAACACACTGCTTCCGGGTGATTAGCGAGCTCTCTGCCACAAGGCTATAAGTTTCGGACCAGAAAGTCGGGCAGTAAATCACTTGTATCTACTGTGTACAACACCACGACTAGCTCCCCCCCCCCCCCCCACTACAGAGTCATGTCTGTTTATTCGGCCGACATAACCCTCATAATTTTTAGTTTTTGCCTCGTTTTTTTTGTTATAAGTTCTATTGTGACAAAAATTAAAATGGGTATGGGTGTGGTTCAATGATCGCTTGGATTTTTCTGTCATTAATGACGCCATGTAAGAGTGTATCTTATAGTACAGAAACTCTACATTAAGCTTGAGGCCCGTTCAAAATACACTATGTACATTTGTGCATTGACTTCAAGCCGTTCAGGAATGATTGTATGTACGAGTGTACACAAGCAACTGCTAACAATATTTTAAGATTGTTCGCCTTAGATTTAAGATGGCATCCTTCGGACAAAGTTTGTAAGAAGTAAGAAATAGCTTAAATAAATTCTGAAACCAGCATGCATTTCAATTTATATTTTATTGCAAGTGTATGGTATCTTTCTAGAAGGGACTTGAATGACAGAATTAGTTAAAATTTATGTACAGTTCCTCGATTTAATTTATATTTTGACATTTTCTTTCCAGTCAAGTGTCGGTGTCCATATCTAAGGGATATTATTTTAAAACATCTGCATGATTATGATGACTTACTTTCAACGTGAGTTCTCGCCTCTGTTCAAAAGACATATAAATTGCAATCGCCAGCGCAGTGGAAAGCAACTAGTAACTTGAACATGCCTCTGGTCTCTAATCTTATCATGATCCAACCACAGCTCGTATGAGCTGTATAATATTGATACTCTAGTTTAGACATATACAGTAGACTACAAAGGCCAATGATTTACATGGCATTTATGCTGTTTCTGAGCTTATATTTCATCCTATCAATTTGCAGATTTTGTCTCATTAATTTGATGATTGATAAATGAAAAGTACAATGTGATTAGCAAAATCAATCATTTAAATCAATATCAATGATTTTAATATTGTTGCTGTAATGTGATATAAATGTTTTCAAATTTACCTGTATTAATACTATCATTCTTTTATTATCTTTATTTGTTCATTTAGGTGTTTATTTTGTTGTACTGGAAATTCAGTGAAAGTATTTAGCACAGCTAGTGGAGAATGTATACATGTATTAACAGGACATACTGGGCAAGTCACTGGGGTACAGATACATCCTAAAAATAAATTACAGGTAAAACTTAAAGCAGTCCGACACTTTATTTGTATTTTTGTTTTGTGACTGGGATCTGATCAATTTTATGGGGAATAAAAAGATTGATTTACAAAATAAGTTTAATCCTATATTCCTCTGTAAATTTATTTTGAAGGGGTATATACAAATCACAATATCTGTCTACTTTCTTCAGATGAACATGTCTCTGTCCTTGTAAAAATTTGTCCAATTTATAATTTTCACCTTTATGGATGAAAATTCTTCAGAATTGGAAAAAGTGTATAGGAACATGTGCAATATACCATAAAGTTGTGAAGGTCAAGGTAACAAGGTTGACTTTAAGCTAGAGGTGGGGAGGTAGGGGTGGTTGCTCTCAATAGATAGTTCTAGTAACTGATTAATAAGTGTCAACTTGTAATGGATAACTAAGTTTTGGATCAACTGAGTGAATATAATAAGAAAAATCTTTCTTATCAAGAATATAAAAACCTACTTATATGGGAGCATCTGGTATTTTCATTTTTTCCTTATACATGTACCGCTGTACATTGTAACTAAAAAACTTTTGTTTCAAAACAATTTTGTAATGGGCATATTTATGCAAGATTGAGTGTTTTAATAAATTTTACACAAATTAATAATAATCTGCAGTAATGTAATCATAGCTTATTTGTGAGAGTCTTTCTCAAATATCTATTACAGTAATACATATATCTTATTCATTTCAGCTTTTATCATGCTCAGTAGATCAAACAATTATAAAGTGGGATTACTCAGATGGTGTTTTACTTCAGGCAAGTCTATTTATATTGTCCATTGATAAGTTGTTCATTGTCTGTAGTATACCTGTGTAACTTTGTTTAGATTTAATGTTTATTGCAGTATAGCTCACCTTCTTTTTAATCATGTTTAAAGCATAAACAAATTCCATTCAGAATATAGTTCTTTTTATTGATCAGTCATTTATAGAATTAGATGATGATGATGAAGTGATGATGATGACGGTGAAGTTATGATGATGATGATGATGATGAAGTGATGATGATGATGATGATGATGATGATTTAAAAAAAGCCACATACGAAGTTTATTTTATGATTTAGTGATTATAATAATTTTTACTAAGGCTGACACAGAAGATATTAATAAATAATCTACAAAATGAAGTTTATAAGCATCATTCAGCTAGTAGTTTAGGTAACTACATAAATAAAAAGATGAAGTGTAACATCTTGTAACTAATATTCCATATATTTTTTGTTGTTGTAGAAATACCAGTTACATTGTCCCTTGTATGGTATTCTGAGTGAACATTTGTGTGATAATTCTGTCATAGTTATACAAGAACCCTCAAGTAAAGTGAGTTATCTCCCCTTAAGTCTTTAAAAAAAAAATAAAATGAGGTATTGTGTGAATACATTGTTAAAGTCATGTAGAAGTGAATTATCTCCTATTTGGTATTCAGAATAAATGTGTGAAAGTAATGTTATATTTATGTAAAAATGTAAAAATTAGTTATGTACCCTTACAGTGCTTCAGATTGTCGATGCGCCCGCATTAATCCCGCATAATTCTAAAAATGATGCATGAAAATTGTACCAAGTGCGCCCTCAAATATGAACAATGTTAGATCTAAAGCACATGTTTTTCCGATAAACCTTGAAAAAAAAACAGACGGCGGAAACAGGAAGTGTCTATAAAAATTATTGTAACTCGGAACACCTCTGATATTGAGGTAGTCCTAAAACAAAAATATCAAAAAGGAAGCTAAGTAGCATCCTCTCATTTTTGTCTAAAAAGAGCTGATATGATTGAGAAAGCGGTAAATATGACTTCTGACAATTTAAAGAATTAAAACACCTACTAAAGCCTTGTTTATTTATCTTAAACAATCGTTAGAGCTGTTGCAGGGTCGCTCAGCTCCAGTCATGTTCATGTCGTCTATTAGGGAATGTAACGTTATGTTACATTGATGATAAGCAGTGTTTGTGACAATGTTTTTATTACTCCAATTTAAATTCTGTATAAATGGTAAATATAGTTTGTTTTTAATTCTTTGTTTAATCAATTAGATAAAAAAAAATTATTGGACCCTAACTTTCAAATAGGGCCCCTCATTTATGCACAGAATGGGCCCTTCGGGTGCCTGGTTTTTCAAAACAATCTGAAGCACTGCCCTTATCTTGGATTCTAATGTGACATATATGTGATAACAATTCTTGTTTTCTGAGATTCACCCATGGCAATGTGTGCCAGTGGGAAATTGTGATAGGCAGTGTTAGTAAAAAATGTTGCTAATACTCACTCATCCTTAGAGATGAAAAAAACCCATTACATTCTTGTTTTGTTTGTTAGTTTGAATTACCTTAAAGTACCAATTTACATTCTGAAAA
>JARBDR010000403.1:0-236414 GCA_029721355.1 Tegillarca granosa | reverse complement strand
ATTTAAAGTATCATTTTGACATTCTGCAGTTCCGTTTGACATTCAACAGTACCGTTTTGACATTCTACAGTTGCGTTTTGACATTTAACATTACCTTTTGACATTCTACAGTACCATTTTGACATCCCACAGAACCGTTTGACATTCTGCATTTCAGTTTTGACATTCTACAGTATCGCTTTGACATTTCACCGTACCGTTTGACATTCTACAGTACCGTTTGACATACTACAGTACCGTTTTGACATTCTACAGTACCGTTTGACATTCTACAATACCGTTTTGACTTTCTACATTACCGTTTTGACATTTAACGTTGTGAAATTCTACTGTCCATTCAACAGTACCGTTTTGACATTCTACAGTTCGGTTTTGACATTCGTTTTTACATTATACAGTTTCGTTTTGACATTCTACATTTCAGATTTGACATTCTACAGTATCGTTTTGACATTCTACAGAACCGTTTTGACTTTCTACAGTACCGTTTTGACATTTGACGTTTTAAAATCTACCGTCCATTCAACAGTACCGTGTAACATTCTACAGTACCGTTTGACATTCTACAGCACCGTTTTGACATTCTACAGCACCGTTTGACATTCTACAATTGCGTTTTGACATTTTACAGTGTCGTTTTGACATTCTACAGTACCGTTTGACATTCTACAGTACCGTTTTGGCATTCTATAGAACCGTTTGACATTCTACAGTACCGTTTTGACATTTAACGTTTTGAAGTTCTACTGTTAATTTAACAGTACCGTTTTCACACTATACAGTTGCGTTTTGACATTCTACAATGTCGTTTTGACATTCTACAGAACCGTTTTGACATTGTCTAGTATCGTTTTAACAAGCTACAGTACCGTTTTGACAAGCTACAGTACTGTTACAAGTCATATTTAATGATAGTCGTGTCATCATGCAATTAGGTTATATACATATTTTTGTTTAATCAGATTGTAAAGAAAAAACGGTGTTTGTGAAAATAAACAATTCTGTATATACATAAATACATAATGAGTCAGAACTTCAGCGCATCTAGGGGGAGAAAGCTACATCAACTGACTCAGATAATTTTATATTTGTTAGAAGTTTCTAGATTATTAACTGGACGTTTTCATTGCTAAAGTTGTCTGTCCATAACTACTGCCTGTCAAGAACTTTCCACAACCCGGTATATAAAGTCCCTTTAAACTTTAATTAGAGTTTGGCTTATCATCTCCAGCAGAATATAAAATTTGACGGACCTTATGTACAAGCTTCAAGAATAAAAAAAAATTCATTTTCCGAAATCTTGGGTTTACAGGTCTTAGACCTAAAAATAAACCCCTTTAAGTATTATCAGTATCAGTTAAACACAATTGATTGGAGAAATAAGTATACAACGTGTAACAAGTATAAGCTTTAGAGTCAGTACATTTATATGAGAACGCTTTGTTAGTAACAACAAACTACTATTGGTCCATAATTGTTGTTTTGATCTTCAAATATATAAATGACAAAACAGTTATGGACTGATAGTAAGTTTTAATGTCCACAACTAAAGTTGCTATCAGAAAGTACACAACATATGTTAAGTTACTTTTTTACTTTTTTGTTTTTACTTTGATTTTTCAGCTACTCCGCCTCCCACAACAAACAAAACAACGGGACATGTATGTGTAAAAATATTTTGTGTTTTAAACTGCGGAACACCACCTAAATATAAAAAAAATACCACGGTTGTGATATTTGTGCTTGTGACTTTACTCATTAATAATTAAATTTTTACTTCAATAGAAATATCCTTTTATTATTGCTGTGAGTGAATCAAAATTGTGTTTTTCTATCACCCAGTCATAATTATTTCACTTGCAACTAGGCTGCCAATACTGGGATTGTGTGAGAAAACTTGTCCGTAGAAAACCGCTTACCTTTTGGCAAGCGAACAGACAATCTTTCTTATTCCAGGATCTGCCCTAGTGATATTTGAATCTGATGTGGCACATTAGACCACACGGTCACGAAGGGTCACGAAGAATACTAGTAAAGCTAGATTCTTAAAAAGGCGTTTAAACCGTTTGATTCAATGGTTTGTTTATGTTCCATTTGTTACCTGTGCAATGATTGTAACGGTGTGTTCCCTATTTCCCAATTTTAAAAATTTAGGTAACATTTTGTAGTGGGAGAACGGCACTGTTTTGATAAGGGCGGTCTGATTTACTATTTTAGTAACAATTGTATTTTTATAAACATTTTTAATTTAAATTTTATTAAACATAGAAAGTTTTGATATAAAAATGTAAACATTAAAACAAAGATTAATAATAATTTCAAATACTATTAAACATTATAAAACCACTACAAAGCATTATTAGTAAAAACATTAAATAAAGGAATAAAAATATTTACAAACATGCGAATAATTAATCCATCAGTTTGTTCATGAAAATTAACATAAAAACCTGCATATTAAAAAAGGCATAGTATAAATAACACTGAAACCACTACTAACAATATAAAACATTATATAAAAGAAAAAATATTTAAAAACACACTTGTGCTGATTATTATGAAAAAACCATTTATATCATTGGTGGTATAATTATACTGTATATGACTAACGTGAAAATTTGTGAAAATTTATAGTTTAACGCGATAAAAGTATCCGAGTTAAAGTTCAAATTTAATGCATTATTTGCTAAAACATACGCATAAAATGTATATACTGTATAAGAAACGGACGAAGTAAAAAACAAAAGTAATGCGTTAAAAATCAAAATTTATAAATGGCATTTTTTAAGTTAATTCATTTGAGCGAATCTGAAAACAGAATCGATACTTTTTTTTATAGTAATAAATAATTGGACTTTGCCTAACATTTATCAATAGAAGAAACCCTTCAAAATAACAACATAAAAAAATTAAGTAAAAACTTCAATGTTGGCTGTACATGACCTTGACATCCAGCCTCTGCAACTTTAATAACCTGATGATAATCAAATGTACATATAATGCATTTTTTTACTGAAAAACCAGTAATAATGGTAATTATAATAATAATAATAATACTGATGATGATGATGATGATGATGATATTATAATCATCATCATAATAATTTATTTTTATTAGCAATAACAATTTAGTTTGATAATAAAAAAACAAATAAAATAAAAAAATTGCACGTCTACCTATATATATAAATTAAGGACTATAGGCTCAGGGATTTCTTTTGTTTTTATAATTCATATGCGGATTTCGGCACTTACAGTTTCAAAATGTGGGGAAATAGAGAATAAACCATTGTAACGCATAATGAGACTAAATCAGAAAATTATTATTGTTTTAGCATGTAACAAGAAATAATTATCTAAACGGCATGACATCTACATTTTTAATTTAATAATTTATTAATCAATCTATCTCAAAAAAGAGGCATATCATTTGGCTATTTACATATGTCAACAAAAACAGTTGCTGCAAAAAATGAAAAAATATTCGTTTTTGTCAATTTGGCATTAAATAAAACAAACATACCAGTCCTTGTCCATTTAACAATCCCAAAAACAAAGTAAAAACTTTGAAAACTGGCAAAATAGGTGATACACGTGAACTTCCATCAAGGAAGTGAGGCCGGGTGCTCCGGAAGGGTAAGCACCTCCTGTTTAGCTAGCTACACCCGTCAAGTGCAAGTCAATTTTGAGAATGAAAGGAACAAAGAACTATGGGTCAGTCAAATATATCCAGTATAAGTTGGGATACAGTGACTACATACTTATCAACAATATTGTGATGACGGCCATAAAACTTTTTAAGGGCCCTGATTAGGTTAGGCTTGCAATATCCTTGTGTCAACAATTAATTGTAAGTAATTTGCTTCGTTGCAGAAAGTTCCCATAGTGGGAACAAGCTCTACCGTACCGTATTAACTGTGAAACATATACACCATACGCAGGAGAAGCAGGGATATTACTGCAAAGAAACGGAAAGTTGACAATAGAAAAATTCAAGTCATCACGTTTGTCGTATAGCTTCAGATGTTACCTTTCATGGGTGTCATAATTGAGGTATAAGTCCAAATATGAAGCAGAACATGAAGAATCTGTCGTGTCTTTTATTTCAAGCTCACTTGGATAGATGACATTCACATATTCTCCAAATTTGTGATTATTTAGAGAAAGAACGTCATCAATATATATCTGTATGTGTAGTTGAATGATTTAGCAACAGTCTTTTTTCCAGATTTGACAAGGTTCTGTAAAAATTCTGATTCATATGAATAAAGAAACAAATCAGCAAGTAAAGGCGCACAGTTTGTGCCCATTGGCATACCGATTGTTTGCTGAAAGATAATATTGCCAAACACAACAAATATGTTGTCTATCAAAAACTCTAACATTTTGTTGATGGTATCTTCAGTATATTTTTGTTTGCAGTCTGTATGGTGTTTTACAAAATAACCAGAATCTCTGTTGAGCACTAGATATTATATCTTTGTTTACCGTTTTTGTAAAAAAAAATGAAAAGTGAATGATTTGTTAAATGTTTCTTTCAAAATTTTCTATGAACTAGGTGAACATGCATTATACAGCCATCGAGGCTATATATATATATATATATATATATATATATATATATATATATATATATATATATATATATATATGTATGTATGTATAGCCATTGTCGCTTTTGCATATAGTTATTTTCGCTCTACCATTTACGATTATAGTCACTGTCGCTGTGCCATCGACAATCGTTGACGCTTTGCTATATACAGTCATTGTTGCTGTATTGTATATAATCACTCACTGTCGCTATGACAACTTAATCCCATTCTCTCTGTGCACTTTATTCATTATTGCTGTATTAAAAACAAATGTCGCTGTTGGTCCCGTTGACAAATGCATGTTGATTGGTTGCTTAGTCCTTTCTTAGTCCTTCTGTTCTTAAATATATTCCATATCTTAGGTGATAAATGATGTAAGTTTACCAGAACAAAACTCCACGTAAACATTTCCTTTTTATACGCCCGTCATATGACGGGACGTATTATGTTACGGTGCTGTCCGTCCGGGCGGGCGGGCGGGCGGGCGTCTGTTAACAATTTGTATTCCGTTCAATAGAGACCACAAACATTTATGGATTCAAATGAAATTTAGTATACAGCTTTACCATGGTAATACCTTGTGCAAGTTCGAATTACAACTTTTTCGGATTATTTTTGGAGGACTTATGCCCCTTTTTTAACTTAGAAATTTTTGTATGTATGACCATGTGGTTTCAGATCATCAGAGCCTACAACTATTTATGGATTCAAATGAAATTTGGTATACACATTTACGATGTTATTATCTGGTGCAAGTTCGAATTACAACTTTTTCAGATTATTTTTGGAGGAGTTATGCCCCTTTTTTAACTTAAAACACCTTTTTATCATACTGCACAGATCACGACAACAGTTCAAATTATAATTAAGCTTATAGATATAAATTATTTCAGGTTGGTTAAAAAAAAGGTTCTCAAAACATTTCAGACAAAATGTATTTGTTTCCTAAAATCTTCCTGCATGCAATGCTTAACACATGAAAACACTGCCATGACCTAACATTATATTTTAAACTTCTTCCTTCCTGGAAATGAATATGAATTATATAGCAGTCTACCACTATCCATTTAGCAATATATTTTTACATACATATATCCTAGTTGCACTTATACTTCTCAGTAAAGAATGGAACAATCTAGAGGATTAGTGACGAATTCATTCGGAACATCCTCTGGATGTGAAATGATAAAGGCGACAACTTTCTCCTTTTTAGCAGCATATATTTGCATCTTGGGGACCTTGAAAACTCCTCGAGGTTATGGAGTCTAATGCGATCTAGCTATCTAACTTGGTGAAATTTTTGGGAAAAATCGGTATCATACTTAATTTTGGGGTCAAACATGCAAAAAATGAATTTTTCCAAAAAACAATTACGTTTAACGCACTCCTGTTCAATAACAGTTCATTGTACGAAAAAGTCGTCCATTGACCGAAAATGTTTAAGATCTGACGGAAAAGACGGTATTTTTATATTTTTCTATCTTTTACATAAAATCCACAATAACTGTTTAAGGGTCAGGTTAATAGGAAAATGAAGCAATTTTTTTAAAAAGTGAAGAGGACAAAAATGTGCGATGATTATTAGCATGTTATATATCAAAATGAACATAAATTAATGCTCTACAAGATTAGATATATCAAAATAGATATAAATAAAACAATTGAAAAATTCTAGTTTTAGAAGAAAATTTGTGCCAAACAGCTCACAAGTTTCAATTTTCATTTTCTGAACAAATCACAAGTGACATTACAATTTTAAAGTCTAACTTTAAATTAAAGATAAGAAAAAAAGTTTTAAATAACATTTGAAAGACATGAAATAAAAAAGGAATATCTGGGACTTTGTGTGAAAAAAAATTTGAAATGGCCATATTTGCTGCAGAAATACATGGGAAGCAACTCTTGCAGAACTACTTTCCTAAAACTATGGAAGCACAAAACTGACCTGTAGGCTTTATTTTTAAATATATGTGAACTAACTTCTAACTGCTATTTTTTTTTTTTTTTTTAAATTTTTATTGCATAATTTGGATTGTGTTTTACCTGAATAAGTGTAAGACATAGCAGTTGGATAGTATTTATCATTACTGATGTCACTGTCATTAAGATTAAGCAGAAGTTTGTACAAGTTTTTGTGAAATAATAATTCCTTGCAACTGGAATTTTTTTTTAAGGCTTTAACTCACTGAAAAAAATTTGTGTACACCATTCACCCTATGTACAAATTTTGTCATAAAATGGAAATTTGCAATTTTGGATGAAAAACAAACAATCTGGTTAAAAACTGTTAAACTTATTAAATTACATATTTATGAATTACATTTTCTTTTTAAATTTTATCGTTTACAAGTTCATGCAAATTATTATTATTGATATTATTTTGAATAAATTTCTTAAAATATAATTTCAATCAGAAATAAGTTAAAAAAAAACATGCTTACTCGTCACACTTTAAACTTCAGGAAACTTATATTGCAGAATCCGAGTGTGCACTTTATCATGTACAGTATTATATCACTGATGGAATATGTTGTATTTTGTGTTAATGTCCAGAATTGTATCAGATGAACCAGATGTAGAACTTGATGATCATGTGCAGGATAATGTCATAGTTGTCTTCACACATTTATTATGTCCTGGATTAATCACTTAAAACATGTCATATAAATTGATAATGTTAATAAAACTGATGATTATGTCCTAATGTGTAAAGGTTTCACCAAAACATCAAAACATCACCATATCTGAAATTAAAAATATCTGAAAATATGTTGCTTTTTCAATGTTTATATTTTTAAATTGCATATAAAACAACCTGGTTTTGACCTAGAGTATATTATCTCACATGTAATGTATACTGAATACAATTGTAGTTGTAAAACAAATATTGAACCAAGTAGTTGAAAAATAAGTTAGTAAATAAAATATCTGATAAAGCTGCTCTATATGTCCCATTGAAAGGATAGGAATCGGCAGTGGAAAGCTTTACCTTTCTATACTGTTCTAAAAACATATGTAAAATGAAGAGTGTATTTGACATATTGTGAATTGATATACAAGTTTTAATGTCTTCCAGCCTTAAAATAAAGTATGAAGTCTCATCTTTTTGATATGCATGTGATAGTCATGGGTTTGATTAAATGCTACTTTTATGTCTGATTGTTAGTCATAATTTCCAGAAAGATTCAATAACTTTTCTGGTGCCTTATAGAGTTGCCGTGTGCAAGACTGCAAGTTATTGAAACATTTTGTTAGTTGTCTTAGCCATTTTCATACTGCTATCCAACTGAGGCATAATGCCAGACATAGATGTATTGCCCACTTACACTTTGAGTCAGCAAAACCTTTGTATCTCCCTATTATGAATGTAGGGATGAAAGAAAGTAACTTTTTAAATCACTTTGGAATAGAACAATAAGAGGGGATAAAGTGTGTAAATTCTCCCACTCTGGTCATATTTCCCACCCCTTACACAAATGAAGTTGTGTATATTATGGAACAGATACAATTCTGTTTCAACCATCAAGTGGCTATAGATATTTGTTTTGTCTTTTCCACCTGGCTGTTTTCCTCAGTCTCTGTCTATTGTCTTTCAGTCACAATCTTGTCCTAAATTTTATTTCTTAAAGATTTGTTATATTTCAATTAAACTTAACAAAGATTAATTTGTATGAAGTCTAGTTTTGAACCTCTCCAAACTATAAAATTTAAACAACGTTAGACAAATTCAATGTAAGAAAGAGTAAAAATTAAAAAAAATGTACTCATCGTAACAATTACTAAGTGTACCATCTCTGGTTTCATTACAGGTTTTCATTTACTTAGTCATGGAAAAGTAATCAATGAGGCATTGATGTACACTGAACTGCAAGTGACTAGATGCCTCCTAGCATCTCCACATGAGCAGTAATGTAAGGCAAAAATTAAAATAATAGGGTACTTATCTGAAAGCATTTCTGTTATCTTTCATGAAAAAGGATAACATTTGAAAAATAATTTTAAAAATCTGGGTAAGAAGAAAATGTGACTGCTGACACTGGTTGTATAGAGATGTAATAACAAGATGACTATAAACTTCTACTACATGTATTTAAGGTACACATTATCAGACAATATTTACACAATTACCTTTCTACAAGTCAATAAATTTCAGTGATGAAGACAAGTAATCTTCACGTAAATGACCAATCTCATAAGGTTCGTCATCACCATCATACAATACTTCATATACGGTTTCCAAATCTCCATCCTTGCCATTTATTAGGCCAATTACTGTCCCAGAATACCACCGTCTTTCAGTATTTCCATCTTCTATCCACTCATGTGATATTCTTCGGCCTAGAAATTTCAGTTTTGTATTTCGTCTTGATCTGAAATTTTGCAATGGATGATGTATCGTAAAAATACTATCAATTTAAATATCATTTGGTTGATTCTATGAAGGAACAAAAGCAGTGCTTACTATAAATGCTAATATGTATGGTAGTTTTAAATGATATAAAGTAACAATACAATGAATAATGAAACCTTCACATAAACATCATGTACATATGTAGTAATTATTTGATAAATGCTATTAAAGTAGTTCACCAGTCAGCAAGAAGATGCAACTAGTGAGACAGAAAATCTTATGCCGAAACAAGAAAAAATTCATTGTAAATACTTATGTGCTGATTTAATGAAAAAAACCAAACATTTGGTATTGAAGATTCATGGGTTTGGATTTCAAATTTTACAATAATTCCTATACAAGAATAATGTCTCTTTACTGACCAGCAGAAAACCAGTTTACAGTATATTTAATACATGTATATTACACACAGTAGAAGCAAACCTGTACAATCTTCTACAAACATTCATATAACTAGGACTCACTGAAAGTGAATTTTAGTGTTCTTCATTAAAGGTGTTAATTAATAAAAATATATAAATATCTCAATGTTTTAAGAATATAACTAATTTGTTGTCTATCTATGTATAAAGTGAGGGGATGTAAATTGTATTTTATGTCATATCAGAATATATCAGTTTGCAATGAGATCAAAGTATCTAAAGTTTTCAATATCCATGTGGGGAATGTGTTGAATATGAGATATGGTGTGTGTATTTGGTGCCTGGTTTAGTTTGAATTGTTTTATAGTGCTAGCCCATTAGAGAAGCATGCACATTTTAAAGTGCCTATCATATCTAGGGCAATAACTTGAACCTGGGCCCAACAGCTCACATTTCAGTCCCATTATGTTCAAACCCAGGGTTGATTGTAATCCAGACAGTTGAAAAGAACTGTAAATTAATTATGTTGTACTTCAACTAGCATTGTCATATAATTATTTGATTATACCTTGTACTAATAGTTGAGCTGGCTGCTACAGGATGTTGGTTTATATCATTGTTACTCTGTTGTTTTCTCTGCTGTGTTTTCTGTATATTCCTTGAACACTTTACTTTAAATTTCTTTCCATACTGAAAGTAGACATTATAAATATTAATAAGTAATCATGTTCAATGAAATATTTTGATTGCATCTAACACTTTAGGTGTCAAGGGGCAGAAGGGGTCAAAATTTAAATCATTTACAACTTACCATGTAGTATATCATTTTAAATGGAGTTTGATCTATTGCTGCAATAGGGTCAATATTTTATACATAGTGTTTCCTTAGGAACCAGCAGGAGGACAAATTTCCAGCTTCAATTTTTCATTTGATCAGTTACAATATAAATATTTTAAGAGTTTGGAAAGTATTTACAATTTATATATTTAAAATATTCATGCAAATTTGCATTTTAAAAGGAGGAATCTCCTATTTTCATAGAAAGCTATTACATAACATCTAACTTGTGAAACACAATAAAAGAAGATGCGGGAATGTTACTTAGAAAAGGTTAATAGACAAAAGAGAAAATGAAGTCATCATGATGTCTGTCATAGAAGTTCAAGCTTAGTCATTCTTAAATAATAAATTTTATCATTTTAATGTACATGTACAATGTGTATAATCTTTTTCTTTAAGATAGTTAAGGAAAATCAGCCTTGAGTTGGGGTAAAAAAAAGGTGAAAATAATTCAGATGTGAAGTCATTTGAAACATAGTTATGTTGGCATGTAATATGGGAATTCTAGATTCATTAGGCATTCATCTACAAATAAAATAACAATAAAATAACAATTTGTGCCAATAAATGAAGTTTACACTCTATGCATATATCAATCCTGAAAAATGGCATTAAAACATTAACCTACCCATTGACCTGGTTCTCGGATTCCTCTAGTTGTATTATTACTTGGATGTGCCAATTCAGGTAATAGAGCTTTATGGTAAAATGCATGAAGTTTCGGTAGCATTATATTAAGCCAAAAATCTTTATCAATTTTTATTCTTTCAATGTGTATCTGATACGGATTCACAGTTCTGACCACAAAGTCTGCCCAAGGAAAATCAGTGATGTTTAACTGTCCCTGAACCTGATAAAAGTAATCGTGTGTTCTTTTTAATTTCAAGTTGTTTCCATCCAACTCCAAACAGAAATTGCTAACAGTCTTTACAGCTTCAAACAAATTAATAGGCTTATTATGGAGGAGGTTTTTTATCTCTATTAATCCAGTTTCTCCACCTTCCTCTACAATTTTACCATCGGGGCTAGCAGCAAGAAATGGATGTTCTGGGCTTATGAAAAGGCCTGTTGGATGGTGACGTACAATTTTATTTAAATTTGTCTTTTGGTGGTTCTGATACTCTATAACAGTCATTGCTTCTTCCTGCAAACCCTTTCTAGTGTAAGTATTTCCTTTAAAATTGCCATAAAGTAATCTGTGGACAAGTTTTTTAACTGGTTTTGACGGGTCTTTTTTGATAATGGCTCCAAAGTTTGATGATGTTAATCTTTTTCTTCTTTCATTTTGCCAAACAGAAGACTGATTTTGTTGTCTTGTTCCTTTTTCTATTATTTTTAGTTTATCAGGAGTTAAATTTACATGTTTCTGCAGGAAATTCTGTTTTTTCTGATCCAAAACTGTTGGTAAAATGTCTGGGACTGAATCCAGCACATCAGGTCCATACTCCCTCTTTGCTTTCTTGGATGTTGATTCCTTGTTAGCTTCATGCTTTCTTTTCCATCTTTTTCTCTTGCTCTCCTCTGTCTTTTTTGACTCTTTACATGATGACAATTTCTTTTCATGACGTTCATACAACTGATGAAATAATCTGCCAGCTGTTGATGATGTGCATTTTTCCCACACTGCTGGTGACCACTTTGGACCTAAATTCATTCTCAGACATCCTCCATAACACCTTGACTGCCATGAACCTCTATTGCATCTGTTATAAAATTTCCCACCATCAAATTTGGCTCTAATTGCCATCCAACTTTCTGCAAGGTTTGTTGTATGATTACCAATTAATCTAGTGCTTTTTCTGGCTATTCTATCCAATAACATGCTGATGTCACGAAGCATCATACTGTCTAAATCACAGTAATAATTGGTATCACCCCTGGATTCTTCTTCTGCTTCCATACAAGTTGTTTCCATCCAAATATCTGCTTCACTCCTCATAACATTTCCTATTTCATTGTCATCATCATCATCATTATTAACATTAAGAACATCATCATTGTTATTAACAGGTTCTGGTTTGGAATTTTTAGAGAATTTTGCTTTGCAGAAATCAGAACAGTTTTTGTGGTTACCAAAAATATGATGGACAGAATTTCTAATGTCATGTTCTAAAAGTTTTGAAGAATTTTTGGAATTTTGTTGCGACCGCATACGGATGGCACATCTCACTGCACTAGTCAACCGTATTCTAATTCTTTTTGATAATTTATTCTTGCCTTTATACAGTGGATTTTCTTCAACAAGTTTTTCTAGGTTGGATCTGAAACATTTACACATATGGTTCGCACACTCTATCTTTTCTATAGCCTTACCCCATACTGGAACATTTTCTTGTAGTTTGGAAAATACAGAGGAATCTCCATCAGCTATGATTTTTGTGTAACGTAAGCCATGTAAAGTTTCAGCTTTTAAAAATCCTTCCAAAATTATGTTTGATTCCATAGCCTGTGAACTTTCATCCCAGTTTTTATAGCAAACATGTTGTGTTGGTAATGTACCTTTAGAATTAGCATAACTACACAGATAGCAATATTTGTTCCGTATGCCTATGTGAAGTAATTTTCCAGTCTCTGCACCAATTATGATAGCAACCCCTCCAAGCGCATTGTATGAATGTTTATGTGTTCTTTTACTCCACCCCCCATCACAAATTACAGTAATACAAGGAACCCCTTCATGAAATTGACCCTTTTCCATGGCAATTTTTCTTTCCTCTGCACCAGCTTTCAACAAATCCTCTTCCACTACCTCCCCCCACATGTTTCCAATTTCTTGTTCAATAGTAGTATATGTCTGTTGAGACATTCCAGGTGAGTTTAAAGTTGCTAATGATTCATTTAAGTGAGCCAATCCTCCCCCAGTTGCCATGCTTCCCCATACTGCCCTGACATTTACATCATAATGCTTAGATTTGTTCCTGTTGTTCAAAAGTTGTGGACTTGTTTCAAACTTAAACTTCTGATGACATCCTTGACACTTCGCCATTAATACACTTGACAAACCATTTGTTTTCACCTCTGTTTCATAGCAAATTGCAGAAAAACCACGTGAAACCATTTTCTGTGCAAGTTTACAGACAGCTACATGTGCAGTTATTAAATTAATATGATCTTGTAACAGCCCCAAATTTATCATATGATAACCTTCTTTTGCAAGTGTTGAAATTCTAGAAATAGTAAATGCGAATGGTTTGTCAGTTGAAACACGTTTTATTGTGAAAATGTTACTAAGCTGCTTTACAAAAAGTTGATGATTTCTTAGGTTTGTTGATTTTTTAAATAAATTATATTTTTTAAGTATCCTGTCTTTACATATTGTCAACTTATTTTTATACACATGGGACTTTGGGAAAACTTTTGATTTGACTCTATATGTGTATTTCTTGATGTTTTTTTGTCCATACAAAATTTTCCTTTTTGCACCAGTCTTACCACCAGCCAGACCAAATTTTCTACTTCTCTTTGACTTATTTGCCATGGCTTTATAAGCTACCGAAACTAATATAGAATGTAAAACGATGCACTTGACATGTATGGGTTACTATACTTTCGGAAATAAAGTTGTATACCATATAAATAGGAGTAAAAGTAATTAAAAACGTTATAAAGGGGTTCATTATATTTTGTTTAATTATTATGCATTGTCATATTCTTTTGAAAAAAAATTAGAAAGAGAAAATAAAGTTTTTATTTTGCAAAATAAATGCGGAACGGTGTGACGTCATGGTAGTGAACACCACAGAACACTCACCTTGAATGGATTTTTTTAAAAATACTTTCGTCAGATCGCAAGAATCGATATATGCGTTTACCTTCCTCTTGATATAAATATATGTATATATGTAAATGATTACATGAAATAAAGGTAAAACTTAATAATACTCACCGCGTTGCAAGTTACCATATAGATTTCCTAGCCAAACAGCACTTCCTACTATGAAGTGGAAATAGTTCCGCAACGAAAAGTAGTTCTACTTTCGTTTTTGTAATTCACTCTTTTGAGCTATGTCGTTTGTAACAAGTATCAAAATAATGATATGAAGTCTTTTGGAATTTAATGTGATATAAGTGCTTTATGTAAGTAAACGTGTAATTAAATGCGGCGAATCCGTATCATTATCTTCATACGCTCAGCTACGTCAAAGAGGAAGTCGAAGACCGTTCTCACTAAGTCATGTACAAATTGAACTTGCTATATGGTGATCATAGAAAACCGATGCCCTGAATAACATTGGAAATGCATGCATACACGTTGAAATTATGCAATTTTGGTTTTCTAAGGTTTCCATTGCCCACACAAAATCCTTAATCTCCATCGTTATTGTAACATGGTCAAATCGACCGCCATTTTCCACTTGTGAATGTCAGATGTACAATATCTAATTAGATTGAACTGTGCGAAACACCACAAATTCATTCAAAAATTATATCTTTTGTAAGCAGCGGATGTGAAAATTTAAGAATATGAAGACAATTGCACTGAAAGATGTGTGTGGTTAGGACTAAGGTGTTTTTCCAGAAATGTGATTTTTTGGCTATATTTTGCCAAACATTGAAAATAATTTATTTTTTCACATTTATTTATTTAATTTCTTAACCCCTAATTTATACTTTTCAGTTGCATATACATTGATTTTGTGTGTGCTTTATTCAATATTTTGTATATAACATTTTCTTTTACATCATTTTCCTATTAACCTGACCCTTAATACATCTTTTTTTGCCCGACATGCCCCAAAAAACCAACTGTAGCCAAGTGCACCCTGACAGAATTCCTGGGCCTTGTGCATGTTGTGGTATGAACGATGTATCTAAAAGATATACACATCCTGTTCAAAAGCTACAAAACTATGAATATTATTTATTTTTAAAAGAAATTGAACAAATTGCTGATGATTCTTGCATTTGTAGGAAATGCGAGGCCAGAATAAAAGTCAAATTTAGATCCCATGATTTGAAAAACACTTCAGTATCAGATGATCATGCGGTTGATACAAAGAATGATGGCCCACCACCCTCAAAGCGCCTTTCTGTTGAAAATGATTTTCAGTTTTCTGTTTCAGACTCCAATTCAAATGATGATTCTTTTTCAGGAAATTCTAATTCAGAATCCATCAACTCTGAATGTTTTTTGTCTCAGTTTAATCTTTGTAACCAGACAGGACAACACCATACTACCATCAATGTAAATAATGTTTCAGACTGCTTTCAGCTGAGGTTGACAGATATTTATAGTGAAGATTGCTTATTGCATGCACATTTCTGTCACAGTCATTACAATAAATTAAATCGTTTTTTGCAGGATGTTGACAGAATAAAATCATGTTGTATTTGTGAAAAATTCTTTACAGGGCGTGAAAGAATCATTTCAATTTCAAATGATAAACAGGATACCTTTACAACGTACTGTAGGGATGAGTTGCTGTCATCAAATAATAGTTCACTTTCAAAAACTGGACTTTGCATTTCTTGCTACAAGTCTTTCAATTTATTTTGCAGGTCTGAGAATGCCAGTTTAGTAAAAGCTAACACAGACAGCTTTTTACTTGATTGTTTCCAGAAAAGTTTAATACCAGAATTGAAATTGGAAAATATTACATTTAATCAAATTGATAGTTTTTTGTTTTCAGAAAGTTTCAAAGGCATTATTTGACAAATTTCTGAACTATATACCTGTAATGCTACCAGCACTGTACACTTCATATAAGAAACTTGTTGATGACACTGTTTGCTCTCATGCTTTTTTTTTCAGTGATACAGAACTTAAAAGATTATATCATTCACCAGAGTGGTTATTCAAGATGCTGAAGACCACATTTAAAATTTGGTCCCTGTTTGCTGTGCTATTCACCTAGCAGAAGAAACAGTGGGCGTTTACTTTACAGGCTTGGAACAGATTTACTTAAGTGTATTCATTCTCTCATTCTTAATTATGAAAAGCAATTAGAAGACATTAATTCTACTAACAAATGTTTAAATGCTAAAATTGACCAGTTGATTTCTTCAAAATCTTTTTCAGATGTTCAGAGCTTTGATAATGTTGTTGGCAAATTGAGAGATAGTGTAAAATCCTATGCATTAGCAAAAGCAAATTTGACAAGCTTTGACATAAGATCTTTCAATCTCATTGCAGAAATAACCAAGATTAATCCTGTACTTTGGAATTTCATTTATAGGCTTACAACAACAGATGCCGAAGAGTTGAAAAAACATTTGTTTCAGTGGGATTTGCATTACATACCAACTGTTGATGTAAATAAAGTTTTTCCCATATCTCGTCTGTTTCACAGGTTATTTATAGACAGTTGTTTATTCAATACACAGAATTCTCAGTGTTTTTTGCCTTTGCATCTTCTTGTTACAGATCTGGCTGACAAATTCTCAAACTCATCCACAGCATTTCTTACCATAAATGCAAGAATTGGTGCTGGAATTTCAAAAGAAACCTTACAGAGATTTATAACAAATAAATGTATTGAACTTGAAAAAGCTAATTTTCTTGCATCATGTGACTCTTTCATGCTTGCTTCCTTTGACAATTTGGACAAAAATCAATCATATTCTGTTGTTTCTTCAGGTAAAGAAAGAAGTGGATTCCATGGCACAACACTTCAAGCTGTGGCACCACTGCCAGAATCTGAGAAAATTGAGTTAAATGATTTTGTTTCAGAAAATTCTTCCTGCAGTATCAGTACTAATATTTCTATTGATTCTCCCTGCAATTCAGGTTCAAGACTTCGAAAATTTCCATCACAGCTTGTTGAGTCAATATGTGAACCAGAAGACAAAATAGGAGTCCCATCTGACCATAAAGTTAACAGATTTTCTCATTTACAACCCCCAGATTTTAACATTACAGAAGAAGAGCTTTGCTCATGGAATGAGCTAGTTTCTACTCTAAATGTTTATACTTTTACAAAGGTATTTGCTCAGAAGAAACACATTTTGTTACCAGAATTAAAGTATTTTCTTTCACTCTCAGATAGCCAAACAGAAAAATCTTCATTTTATTATATAGCAATACTGGATGAAACAGCAGATAACAAAGAAACAGTTTTAAAAGTTTTGAATATTTTTCATCAGAAATTTCAGATTGGGAGTAGAGTTAACTACTTGTGGTAGTTGGAGATGGAAAGTCTTATGATCACCTTATCAAGTTGAAAATAGAATATGGTGAAGTGTTGAACTGGGTTCTTCCATATCCAGGTGACTGGCATATTCTTAAAAATCTTCAACCAGTTTTAATCAAAATTTATTTTGATGCAGGTTTGAAAGAGTTGGCCACAAAGTTTCATAAAGGTGCTACACTTCGTGTTCTGATGGATTCTGGAAAGTTTCAGGTGGTTCATAGATTTTTGCTTCAGGCATGGGAGGCATTTTTCAGGTACCAAATACAGTTGTTTTTGGAAAGAAAACAAATTTTTTTCTGATTTTGCATTTTGTTTTTCATCTGTATTTGATAGTATTGATGAACCATTGAATGAAACTGTAGTATGTGATCAACAAGTGTGGGAACACATAGCCAGCAAACTTCAAGAACTTCAAAATTGCCTTTCAGGTTGTAATGCAGAATTTAATACTTGGAGAGGAGAGCAGTCTCTATCAAATGAGACATTTTTATTTTGGGATAGGTTTGTGCATCAAGATATGACTGCATACATAGCTTTTTATTTATCTATTAGAAGTAGAAACTGGTTGCTGAGAAATGTTTCTTTGAAAAAGCTCTGTTGTCTCTTTTATGCATTTGACAGACATAATTATTTAAGAATGATACCTCACCATTTTGCAGATTTGTCATGTTTTCCACAACCAGTCATTGATCATTTCATGGCTGGTGGTTTTTCAGTTTCAATTACAGGCAAAAACTTTTATTGTGTTGCTGCTGATGAGGCTCATGAAATGGAGATTAATCTCAAAACTAAAACTGCAATGAATTCTTTCAGCAAGACTTCCTTATCAGAATTGGCTTTTTATTACTGCAATGGTAATTTCAAGCGGGATTTACAAAGACAACTAGAAGAACGTTGCATTTCTCTGGAAATTGTCCGATTTTGAGTTTGGTGGAAAAATTCAGAAAGTTATTGATTGCTTTGATGAAAACGGAAATAGGAATGAAAAGAACAGGCTTTTCAAAGTTGAAACAGATAAAAATTGTGTGAAAACATGGATCGGCTGATTTTTCACGATTTTTTTTCCAAGCGAGGGGTAGACTTTCAAAATGGCGACTTTCGTCCCTTGTGTTTTTTAATGTTATATATATCGGAATTTTTTGAAGTTTGTTCAAAATGGATTTCAGGCAAAGTTATTGATATGTACGAACTTGTATCAACCTCGCATGTAATAAAAACGCAAATAAATAATCTTTAAAACAAAATTACAAAAATCCTGACACCAAGCCCCTGTGTCACTACCCACTTTCAAGTCTTGGGTCAGACCCGGTCGGGGTTCAAAGAATCATTCAGTTTTTCAGCTTATTTTTCTTCATATTTTTTTTCTCACTCGATTTTGCATTTTCATAAATCACATTTAGCCATTGCATGTTGCTGTGCACCACTGCATATCACTGTGCACTTGGCTGGATTGACTAAAGTACTGAATATTATAGACAGCTTGATATAATTGACACTGTATATGTATGTCAATATTAATGTTATATGTTATCTGATAAAAAGGTCACATTACCTAAAATGAGTGGAGATTAGAAATCAGCTGCTTATTGGAAGATCCTGAAATCAGACGAAGTATAATGGTTAAAGCTATCAGCAGCTTCCTCAGGGGGAATAGCTTAAAATGTTTATTCTGTTTGGTGAAATGGCTACAGTAAATCAAATACTGAAGAAACTAGACAATTTGTAGGTCTAGACCAGGTAATAAAATATATAAGTGGGTGCAGTTTCAGTGTTTGGTCACCTTTATTCACCTTCTCAAGGTGGCGAATAACCTGTAACTGTTTTAGTTTCTGGCTGTAAAAAGCCCATCTCTCCACATAATGGCTGGGGGGTCTCTCGTTATTTGTTTTGGATAGGTCCTTTATTTTCTTTTTTTTATGGCTAGGTTCATTTATTATTTTTCTTTTTGATTTCCATTTTTAGCTCACCTGAGCACAAAGTGCTCATGTGAGCTATTGGTATCAATAGAGGCAGACCCTCCGTCGTCCGTCGTCCGTCCGTCAACAATTGCTTCAAACGACTTCTTCTCAGAAACCTCTGGTCACATTTTGTTTAAACTTGGTCAAAAGCATCTATAGAACATTGCCTTTCAGATTTGTGTTTTTGGTTGCCATAGCTACCAAATGTGGGTCACAATGACCTACATAGTTAAACCTAAAAAAATCTTCTTCTCCAAAACCACTTCACTGAGATAAAATCTGATGTGATATTTGGAATCTACGGCAACTTATATACCAAGTTTGTGAATTTCATTAATTTTTGTGAAAAATTAGGTTACGCGTTTTTGCATTTATTTTTTGTATTTTGTAAATAGTGTAAAAATTAAAATAATGAATGAATTTAGGTGAACTCTTTTCCCAAACATCATTTTCTTATGTAAAGAAACATATGTTTGACAATTTTCATGAAATTCTGTAAAATTCAAGTCGCTTTTTTCGGCCTTTTTCATTTTCAATTCTAGCAACCCAAGGGTCGGGGGTTCCAATCCCAGTGGAGCCACTTTTTTTTTAATTATTTTTTTATTTTTATTTTGTGAATTTTTTGACTAACAATGGTGCCTGGAAGAGATTTTATGAATTTTAAGTGTAATTTTTGTTTTTTTTTTTTTGATATACATGTGATACTGCAACCCAAGGGTCGAGGGTTCAAATCCCAGTGGAGCCACTTTTTTTTTTTTTCTCTGAATTTTTATGCTTTACAATGGTGCATGGTAGAAATTTTTGAATTTTTACTTTTTAGGTTGTCATAGCTACATTGACCTAAATAGTTGAAAACCTAAAAAAAATTCTTCTCGAAAACCACTTCACTGAGATAAAATCTGGTTTGATATTTGGCATCTAAAGCATCTTATAAACCAAGTTTGTGAATTCCAACAATTTTGTGAAAAATTAGGTTACGTGTTTTTGTGTTTATTTTTTATACATTGTAAATACCCCCCGGTTACCTCTCGGCATTTTAACACATTATCAACAGTGATATCCACGCATAAATCAATAGTGAATTAAAGTTTTAAATAAAATACAAATAGATTTCACCTTTTGCGTTGTTTATTTCATTAATTATTATTTTTTAAAGTGTTTGTTGATCATGATTCTGTAAGTAATACACATCGAGGTCGCCATTTGTTTACAAGTAAACGATGCGACTTTTTCATTAACTCCCAACGTTTGAGGTGCACCAACATGCCGCTTTTTATTTTTATTGTCTGCAGTCAAATTATTATTATTCGTGTGTTACATTATTTGTGAATCTAGTCTGAAAATCTGACGGTCTACAATCTCCAATCGTGCAGTAGACCGTCAGAACGGCAAGCGCCTGTTTTCTTGCATCTGTGCGGTGCCTCGAGGAACCGCATGCTATAATTGTAAAAGTTTTAATATAGAGCAGGTAACACCTATTTACCTTAATAATTATATGTTAAAACTCGACGTTGAAGCATATACAATAAAGTTCCTCATGTTTGTTTAAGTGTAACGAATCTATATTATTCCATCAAGCGTAGCAATCAATGAACTTTCAAAATGGCGGAATATAGTCTGGAAACCAAAGTTACTATGAGTTTGTTTTAAATTGTCATATCACGTGATTAATACATTTATTTATAGACAAACACGTGTGCGCTAATTGTATACATAAATCTCGGACGTGGACACAGTGATATTGACAGAATAAGATCCCCAGAATATGTAGTTATAAAATCGGGTTCCATTGTACTGGTCAGCTGTTTAAGACCGTCGGTTGTTTACATTGACGATATCAATGAATATATCACGTGATAAGTCAAATTTGCATAATTTTATAGTAACTTTGTTTCGAGATTATTTTTGTGACCTACTTCACTTCATTCAAAATGGCGGTAGGTTTAAATGGAAATAAGTGGTAACTGAAACAAATGGAGTAATTAAGTGTAGAAAATATTGGAATAGGCGCCCGATATTTCGTATTATGGAAGATAAATGCTATGGGAATAAAATGTTGTGAAAATAACGGAGGATTATCACCTTAGGAGAGATATAAAACACCGTATGTCGTACTAGGGGTAAGATCGTCAAAATGAACGTTTTTCATATATACCCCGCTCGGTCTTTGATTTTTCCGCCAAGGCAAAAAAATTGAAAAGGATAAATCTAAAGACCGCAGAAATCTCGGTCTATTGTGAATCAAGTTCAGAGAATTTCGTCTCAATCAAACATTCAATATTTTAACACGCGTAAAAACAGAAAAACAGACATTTTATTAATACAATCTGTGAATGCATTTAGGGGAGAACTATTTCAAATAGAAATACGGCTTTTTATGACATTATGGATTATTATTATTTAGGGGACGCCATTTAACAAATACTTAACGTTACCGTTTCCTAATTATTTGTTTGTTTGTTTTCAGTAAGATCGCCAGACTATTTGCGTAATGTGGTACCTCCTAAATTTCAATTTGAAAACTTCTATTTCGGGTTATCAGAATTAGGAGTTATCTCCCCACGCTGTACTTCCGTTCGATAGCAGAGATAGTTGTGTACATGTAGCTGTTTCGTTCAAATATTGTCGAGCAGACGGCGTTTGGTCGTGAATTGTGTTGATGGACAAAGAGAACAATCTTAGACGAATCGAACGACACCAACATTTTAAAAAATAAACAAATATTTATCGAGTATAAGTTGGGATTCCCTCGCGAGGTGGAAATTTTTTCACAAGAAGTGAGATACCTTGTCTTTTTTATGATATGATATGGTCGATTTTTTCGACTTTCTTAAAACGGATCGTACTCGGGTAAAAAGTGTTGTATTATAGTTGATACATCATCAGGAAATATTTAAAAGTAAAAAAGTCTAGATAATTTTATTAAATCGTCCAGAAAACAATAATCCGGGAAAAGGGGGGGGGGGTTACCCGTCCCCAAGTACCTGTGCAATACATAATGAAATAAATGTGTGAAAACAACAATTTGTTTTTTAAATAATTGAAAACAACGAAGTTTCTTCTTGATTTTATTAAATCTTGATTTCAAGCGCTCTGTATGGCATGCTGCAACTGCATTTCGGCAAAAACGTGTCCGTATTTAGAGGTAAAAAATTGCCGTCCGCATTTAGAGGAAATTTAAAAATTATTAAAATTTAAAAATTAGGGTGTCCGAAAACTTAGAGGGTCCGAAAACATCGAAGGATTACGGGTAGTACACAAATGTACTTTTTACCAAAATTGCAATATTAATAAATTTAGATTAACTCTTTTTCCAAACATCATTTTCTTATGTGAAGAAACAAATGTTTAACAATTTCCATTAAATTCTGTAAAATACAAGTCGCTTTTTTCTAGGCTACATTTTTCTTTTTCAATTCTAGCAACCCAAGGGTTGAGGGTTCAAATCCCAGTGAGGCCACTTTTTTTTTTAATTTCTGCACGGAAGAGATGTTATAATTTTTTACTTTTTAGTGAATTATTATTTTTGAAATACATGTGATACTGATGTGTAGATTTAGCTAAAACCTTGAATTTTTTTTTTTGTTATGGATTGGAACTCTGCCATCCATCCATACATCCATCAAAAGACTTCTTCTCAGACACTACTGGTCACATTTCATTCATATTAGTCAATAGCATTTTAGACCATTGCCATTCTCACAGTGACCTATATAGCTAAAAACCAACACAACAAAAATAATGTTATCTGAAACCACTTCTATTGAGGCAACATGTCATGACTTAACCAGGTATTATCAAGTACATTTAAAATATGTTTCATGTTAAAATATGTTAATGTTACCTTTAAACTCAGGTGAGCAAAATAGGGCCATCTTGGGCCTCTTGTTTTTTTTGCTTTCACAGTAGGAATTATGTCCCTTAGAATAGTTTCCTTTAAGCTGAGCTTACTTCCGTTTTATGCCAATTACAGTTACATATGTCAGTTTATTTTCGATGTTAGAAGTTTCCTTGCGCTTCGTCACCGGCCATCTCTCCGATGTTAAGTAATTAAATTGTTCTTATTCCAATTTTTAATTTAAAAATGTTAATACAATACTTTTTATTGTATAATTTTTTCAAAACAATATATACATAAAGGGATTTGCTAAAATCAATGTTTTAGTTTAATTTTTAGCAGTTAAGAATTATACTGTGACCTAGATAACGAACCCTGTTGCAGTGCTGAAATAAGATCATAATACTTTTACATTGTAGAAAAACTGACTTAGATCAGAACTTCAGGTTACACGAGTGAAGACACCACTTTAATAAAGATGAATACAAAGATACATTATTAGGTATGTGTCATTGTTATTTACTATATCAACATTATCATTAGTTATACATTCTGTGCAAAATTTTTCTTCTTTTCAAATATTGACACATTATTTACACATTTGCATATGTTAAAAGAAGTTTATATTTCAAAATCAGCACTTTGTGAAAGTACAAAACCATAACTAAGAGGAGCTAGGGGTTCTCTGTGTGTACATTGTAAGTCCCTATAGTGATCTATTTAGTGAAAGGTCAAACATATGTCAAAGTATAGTATTAATATGAATATAATATACAGTTAAACGGTTTGCTCCTCTTTATTATTTTGAGTGATGCATGTTTGATCAGTTGTGATGTTATCTGTTGTATGATTCATTTTATTTTTTCAGGTCACCTGAGCACATAGTGCTCAAGTGAGCGATTGTGATGGGTCATTGGCCGTTGTGCGTCGTCCGTCGTGCGTCAACTTTTGATTGTTAACACCCCTGAGGCCACAATTTGAATGCAATCTTAATCAATATTGCTCAGAATGATCTTCTTGAAAAAAGCTAGCTCAAGTTCGCATATGGGCCATGTTGGGTCAATAAGTAGGTCATTAGGTCAAATAATAGTAAAACCTTGTAAACACTCCTGAGACCCTAATTTGACTGCAATCTTCATTAAACTTTGTTAGAATGATCCTATTTACAAAAGGTAGCTCAAGTTGCATATTGACCAATTGCGGTCAGTAAGTAGGTCACTAGGTCAAATAATAGCAAAACTATGTTAACACTCCTGAGGCCTCAATTTGAGTGCAATCGTTATCAAACTTAGTCAGAATGATCCTCTTTAAAAAGCTAGCTGAAGTTTTTATATTGCCTATGTTGGGTCAATAAATAGGTCACTAGGTCAAATAATAGAAAAACCATGTTAACAGTCCTGAGGCCCCAATTTCAGTTTATTCTTCATCAAACTTGCTTAGAATGATCCTCTTTAGAAATGCTCAAGTTCGTTTATTGGCCAAGTAAGGTCAGTAGGTAAGTCACTAGGTCAGATAATAGAAAAACCTTGTTAACACTCCTGAGGCAACAATTTTATTCCAATTTTTATTTAACTTAGTCAGAATGATCCTCTTAAAAAAGCTAGCTCAAGTTTTTATATTACCTATGTTGGGTCAATAAGTAGGTCACTAGGTCAGATTATATAAATACCTTATTAACATATCTGAAGGCTGAATTTTAGACCACTTTTCATTAAACTTGCTGAGTTTGATCCTCCTGAAAAAAGCTAGCTCATGTTTAAATATCGGTCATGTTTGGTAAATAGGTAGGTCACTAGGTCAAATAATAGAAAAACCTTGTTAACACTCCTGAGGCACCAATTTTAGTCTAATCTTTATTTAACTTAGCCAGAAAAATCCTCTTGACAAAAGCTAGCTCAAGTTCGTATATGGCCCATGTTTGGTCAATAGGTAGGTCACTAGCTCAAATATATAAAAACCTTGTTAACACATCTGAGGGCTTAATTTTAGTCCAATCTTCATGAAACTTAGTCAGAATGATCCTCTTGACAAAAGCTAGCTGAAGTTTGTTTTCTGGTTATGTTTTTTCAGTAATAAGGTCACTAGGTCAAATTATATAAAAACCTTGTTAACACACCTCTGAGGGCTCAATTTTACACCAATCTTATCAAACTTGCTGAGATTGATCCTCATGACCAAAGGTAAATCTGGTTTGTTTATGGGTCAAGTTGGGTCAATAGGTAGGTCGTTTGTTCGAAATATAGGAAAAATCTCTTTAAAAATATAACCCCCAGTTTGCCAAAATCAAGCTAAGTGTAAATCATTTTCAGGTGAGCTTCCATATCCTTTATGGCCCTTTTGTTTTAAATATACCATTGTAAATTATTTCATATTTAAAAGATTGACATTTTTATTTTGTAAATTTTCATCTGATTTGATTTTAATTTTTAAAAGTTTCTGGGTATCAAGAAGTTTTTTATTTATATTGTCTTATTGTTGTTCATGTTGCTTTGTGGTTTTTGTTTTGTATTTTTCAGTCGATGAGATTTAAACGTAGACTTAATAAATGAAGAATATTGCACACAAAAACAGCTGATGTTATGAAAGTGATTGCAATTCTTAACCATGAGTCAGTGACACATGTATATGACTACTGGTAAAATTTAACAGGTAAATTGTTATTATGCAAATACTGATATCAAGGAAATAGTCTTTTATGCAACATTGACCAACCAGATTTGTAAAAAAGGATCGATGAATAGTGTCAGTTCTATATACAATTGGCTAAATTTGCTCAGTGTGATGACCAAACAGAATTTCTGTCATTCACATTTACATTGAAGTTGATGACTTCTTCATATGAGTGATAATATCATATATTATAATCTTGACTGAAATGAAATTTTCCTCAATTCAAGACACAAGTGAAATACAGAAAATAGAGTCGATGAAGAAAGACCAACAAATACAATGTGCAATTGTTATTCCATTCAAGTTTTCCATTGAAAATTACAAGTGCAACCATAAAATGATGAAATATTATACAGGTTTTAACAATTATGATACATTTATGTTTTTCTCTTACTGCCTTGGGTCAAGTGCTAATGAATTGAGCCACCAATGCTCTCGCGTAGACCCTATAGATCAGTTATTTTTAACTCTCATAAAACTCCATCAGTCCAAAGAAGATGTTGAACTCTCACAATTTTTATAGATATCTGAAGCCAAAGTTTTTAGAGTAATAGTAACCTTGATAAATTTTTTATACTTTCAGTTACAAGAACTAGACATCTGGCCATCAAAAGAAGTTATTCAAGATCATATGCCCACTGATTTCGGCTTAAATTTAAAGATCCCCGTGTAATTCTTAATGCAAAGTTACCTATACAAACTGTCTATTACCTGGTCATCATATAAGAATACCCTCAAAACTATGATTGGCATAACCCCAAAGAGATCAGTTTTAAAATTTCCAAAGCTTATGGAAGGTTTGCAATTGACAGTCAAATTATAGAAAAGAAAATCAGAACTGTTGAATGAACCAAAAAATCTTTAAAAAAATATGACAGGATCATTGCCGATAGGGGACTGATGGTCCAAGATTTGTTTACTGCACAAGATGTGCTAGTAAGTACACACACTATGCTGAAAGGGAAGAGTCAGTTAGAACCAGAGGAAGTAGTTCATGACTGTAGGGTTGCTTCAAAGCGGATCCATGTAGAGAGAATTATAGGACTGACAAAGGGTACTAAAGGGTACTTTGCCACCCACTTCCTCAGAGCATTTTACTTCACTTTGAATCAAGAATTGATTTTGTTTTGCAATATCTAATTTTTGATCTTGTATTGTTGACAACATGGCATGATTATTTAGAAATTTTCTGTTTAGGGTTCATTGCCTCTTACCAGCTAGGTTTGAATCCCCACTGGGGAGTTCCTAATCTAAGATATTTTATCAGTTCACTTGTCGACATTCAGCGTGACATGAATGTGGCAGCATTAGAGTTGCTATTAAATTTATTTTGTTTTATATGATTTTATTTTATATTTTATTTTTATTTTTTTCAATTGTATATCTATATAATAATAATAATAATGATAATAAATATGTCAGGAGGGAATTTCTAAATGACATGTTTAGGTAATAAAATTATTATATTTATTTTGCAGAGTGAAAATATTTTTGAAATAAAGAACAGACTATAGTGTAGTTCAGTAAATGAGGTAAAACTTATGTCTCTTTTATTAAATTATTAAGCCTAATCTTATAATTATTTTCCTTTAAAATACATTTTGTTATATACAATTAAAGTCAACTTTTTAGCACCTAACCATGGCATAGGGCAGCGTGTGTATGTGCATATTTGCTAGCGAATTAAAATATGTATGTGTGCATACATCATTAACACTTTTTTTAAACTTCTCTGAAACTAAATAACTGTTACTTAATATTTTTGATTAAATATTGTGGCAGTTTTGACAAAAATTTGGAAAGTTTCTGTAAATACAGTCATTTTCTAGTCTACTTTGCAAACAATTTTGGGCAAATTCTCAGGTGAGCATTAAGGCCCATGGGCTTTTTGTTTATTCAATATCATTGATTTTCCAAAATTCAAATCACTTTGTTATTATAAGAATATGAAAAAATTAACTTTATTTAAAAAAAAGAAATTTTAGGTGAAAAGGCTACCCAATGTATCGTATCTACAAATTGTACATTATCTGAAACTCTAGGAGTATTCACAACAGAAAAAATGAAGTACCCAAAAGCCTTGTCAGTTATAATTACTTTGACTCTGGGTATTTGAAAACTATGTATTCAAGGTGGGTTTAAAAAAGACATGGTTTTGTTGATCAACAAAGTTGACCACAGCTAGAAAAATAAGAGCCTACATGTAATGTCTGGATCAGTGATAGCCAGTCACTGTGATTGCATGGCTGGTTAAGTTCTCCTAAATACATCAAATAATTGTTTTTCTTTCATTCCATATGATGTATATTAGTATGTTTAATGATACTTGATTACTAGGCTCACAATTTCCAGAAGGTAGAAATTCATTTGCCATTTTTTTCCATTGGGAATACCCCAGTTTATGTTGCATTATAAGATTTCTATAATCAGTCATGTAACAGGTTCAGTGGGGTCAAGCCCACCCTGGGTACTTACTTTACATAACATGTAGACTGAAGGAAATCACCCAGGCCTTCACCTGTTCCATTATGTAGATTTTTATTATTCATTTCTTATCTGTTATGTTTTATATGTAACATACATGTATGATATGTTTATGAAAGTTAAAAAAACATAGTGACAATCCAAATTTGTGAACCACTAAAAATACCAATGAAAATGATTGAAAAAATATTAGGGAATTGAAAGATCATCTGAGAATCTTGGGCCTGGTAAATTTTGTGGTCAACATTTAAAACATATATTACGCAGATCACAACATCTCAACCTTGGTTTGTATCACACTTAGGCAGATCCTAGTGTTAAACAAATATTGTTGGCCTAATTTGACCATTTTTTTCACTATCCCATGACTAAATCTGTCAACATACCAGTAAGAATAAGTAGCATAAAACCTATTTCATAATTAAGAATAACTGTCATATAAAAATGATGGCAGCCCCACAGATCAAATTTTATGTTTATATTTTTTTCGCTAAAAAGTGTGGCAGTAGTTTTCATCTTGTTTTCTCAGGACTATTACCAAGCTTATATATTTTTAATCTCTTCCTCTTTATGTGCCACAATTAGATAATACATTTCACTTATCTTTATTCAAACAGTCCTTGAAATAAAGGTAGACTGGTTATGGTCAAAGGGAGATAATTAAATTCTCAACACTAAGATTTTGTTTAAGTTGTCTTTCTTTTTGATTGGTAAAGATATATAAATCATTTTATGCATATATTTTTTTCAATATTTTCTATTGCATTATGTATTTATTTGTGCAAGGTTTTTTTTTAAAGTTTTAAATTGGGTTTGTAAACTTCATTGTGTATGTTATTAAATTCAAATTCTGATGAGGTTTGATTGCTTTGTTTCAAATCAGTGATTTTATACTTTTGATTAAGCAGGTTTTTTAGCTCATCTGAGCTGAAAGTTCAGATGAGCTTTTGCTATCCATCTTTGTCCATCATGCATCATGCTTTGCCCATCATGAGTCGTCCTTCATGCGTAAACTTTTAACATTTTAATCTTCTCCACCAAAACCACTGACCCAAATTAAATAAAACTTTGCTACAATCATGCATGATCGAAGGCCTTTTAGATTTGCACAAATGAAGAAGTTATGGCCATTTAGGGCCCCATAAGGAGGAAAAAGTAAAAACCTTTAAAAATCTTCTCGGAATGTACAAGAGGTATACCTTAATTATTTCATTTATAACATCCTTGGGTCATTTTTTTTTCAGATTTGGAAGCCTTGATCCTCAAAATGGGGAAATGGTAAGGCACTTAGTGGGTAAATTGCTAGAAATTTTTTATTTGACAATATATATATAAACTTTTTGTATAGGCATGTTTAACAGAATATTTTAGGAATTGAAATGATGATCATTTTGATATATGGTTCAAGGTCATACATTTAAATGTCAAGGTCATAGCAAGATAAAAAAACCGAAATTGCTATTTATCTTGAAAATCTTGCCTTTTTGTATAGACATGTGTATTAGAATATAGTAGGTATTGATTGATTTTGATTTTGACATATGTATCAAGGTCAACAGTTCAAAGGTTTAGGCAATATTTGCATAAGGATATGGATCACAACTTCTGGTGTATTTTTTAGCTCACCTGAGCACAAAGTGCTCAAGTGGGCTATTGTGATGGGTCATTGTCCGTCGTGCATCAACTTTTGATTGTTAACACTCTTGAGGCCACAATTTTAGCCCAATCTTTATCAAACTTAGTCAGAATGATCCTCTTGACAAAAGCTAGCTCAAGTTCATGTATGGGCCATGTTGGGTCAATAAGTAGGTCACCAGGTGAAATTGTCAGAAAACTTTGTTAACACTCCCGAGGCCCCTAATTTTAATCCAATATTCATCAATTATTGTTAAAATAATCCTCTTGACAAAAGCTAGCTCAAGTTTGTATATTGGCCATGATGGGTCAATAAGTAGGTCACTAGGTCAAATTGTAGACAAACCTTGTTAACACTCCTGAGGCCCCAATTTTAGTCCAGTCTTGATGAAACTGAATCAGAATGATTTTCTTGACAAAAACTACCTCAAGTTCCTATATGGACCATGATGTGTCAATAAGTAGGTCACTAGGTCAAATAATATAAAAACTATGTGAACACTCCTAAGGCCCCAATTTTAGTACAATCTTCATCAATCTTAGTCAAAATGATCCTCTTAATAAAAGACAGATAAAGTTCGTATATGGGTCGTGTTGGGTCAATAAGGAAGTCACCAGGTCAAATTGTAAGAAAATCTTTTTATCAGTCCTGAGGCCACAATATGAGTCTTATCTTCATCAAACTTTCTCAGAATGATCCTCTTGACTAACGCTAGCTCAATTTTGTATTAGGTCAAATTGTAAAAAAAAAACTTGTTAACACTCCTGAGGCACCAATTTTAGTCCAATCTTCATTTAACATTGTTAGAATGATGCTCTTGACAAAAGCTAGCTTAGATTGTTATATGAGTCATGTTGGGTCAATAATTAGGTTACTAGGTCTTATTGTAAGAAAACCTTGTTAACACTTATGAGGTCCTAATTTTAGTCCAATCTTCATCAAACTTAGTCAGAATGATCCTCTTGACAAAAGCTATCTCAAGTTTTTATATGGGCCTTGTTGAGTTAATAAGTAGGTTACTAGGTCAATTTGTTGAAAAACCATGTGAACACCTCTGAGACCCCAGTTTTAGTGCAATCTTCATCCATCTTAGTCAGAATGATCCTCTTGACAAAAGCTAGCTTAGGTTCTTATATGGGTCATGTTGGGTCAATAAGTAGGTCACTAGGTCAAATTGTAGAAAAACCTTGTTAACACCTCTGATGCCCCAATTTTAGTCCAATCTTCATCTTACTTCGTCAGAATGATGCTCTCAAGTTTTAAAGGGTCAATAAGTAGGTTACTAGCTCGAAATATCGGAAAAATCTCTTTTAAGAATAGAAGCTCCAGTTTGCCAAAATCAAGCTGAGTGTACATCGTTTTCATGTGACCGTCCAGGGCCGTCATGGCCCTCTTGTTTCTTTAATTTTCAGTCTTGCCTGCATAGAGAATTGGTACATGTTTGGAGTGTTTGAATTAAAGGGCAGGTAGTGCACTTCCAGAAAATGCTAGTATTTGCCATGCAAGGTGTTCCTATGTAGTGGAGGGACTGACTGAGTAAAGTGGTCAACTTCTTTCTAGATGTTACAGCTGATGTGGAAGGTTACATAACATGTTTGAAAGTTTTCATAGTAACCAGAGATTAGATTGATCAAGAAGGTATGACCTTTTGAACATATGTTGGATTTAAATTGCTGTTTATTTTTATGTATAATGTGTTTAGATTGGAATTTCAATTATTGTATTAAACTGCCATAATGTACAGTAATGGGAAAATAATGTGACCCTTTGTTATAAGAAGACTTAAATAGTTAATTTTATTAAAAGCTATTACCTTTTTTGTAAATGTATAGGAATGTGTATAAGAATATTGTAGATGTTGATATGATCACAATTTTGATTTATGTTCAAGGTTATAGGTTCAAAGGTCAAGGACATAGCGGCATTGGTATAATTAAGGGGTTCATGATTTTGAAATTATTCATTGTACTACAGTTATTTCATGCCTATTATGTACTTAAAAATGAAATGTGACTAGATATATCTGATTAAGTTTTGTGGCATTTCTTAACTTAATAAAACTAGTAATGTTTCTGTACTTAATGTATTGTCTATTGCACTTTGCAAATAATTTTGACATTTACTCAGGTAAGCGTTAGACCCATGGGCCTCTTATTATATTGATTCATTAAAATATTCTTAACACTAAGTTTATCTTTTTTCATTTGCTCAAACAAGAAACTGTCACCCAATGTTTAATCCCCACTTAATGGCTGCCATAATAATAGTTACGAAAGTAGTTCCACTGAATTAATTCTACCAAAATTTATTATTACTATTTTGTCTTTTAACTATATTGAAGAGCTTGTTTTCCTTGTTGAAGATTTTTTAGGGATTTTTATTTACCTTGATCGATCAGGACTCTCACCAATCTAATATTTCCATCTCTTTCTCTTAATTTGCTCCAACAACTGTGCTCTGTAATTGGAAGGCCATGGGTTTGAACCCGCCCAGGTCTAATTCAAGACTTGACAGTGGGTAGTGACTGTATTTCGTCAAGCATTCAGCATTACGAAATGCTGTATAATGCCATCAGTTCAACACTCTGGGAGGTTTAACGCCTTTACTTAACTCTTTATTTGCTCCAATTAGATAAAACATTTCAAATGGCCGTATTCAAACATTTTTGGGAAGGTTTTTTTTCAAAGGCATTATTTGAGAAGCTAAAACATATAGCCAAAGGGAGATAATTGAATTCTAACCATGCGATTAAATTCATTAAAATGATGATAAAATTTCAGTCTTGCATGTGAAGTTCCAGTTTGATCGTACTGTTGTGCCATCTTTCTTTTTTTATGTTCCCAGTCCAAATTTAGTTCTTGTTAGTAGCTGTTTCAAATTCTTTGGTTGTCTTTTAATTTTAACGATGGTGTGGTTTTGTATTTTTTATCTTATAACTACAACTTGAAATTAAATAAAATTCATTAACATTCCATGGTTATGTGTAGATACAAAAGGGATGTCATTTTCTACAAATTTTCTTGAAATTTCAGTCTAATGGACATTTATGGAATTGATTTAGCTTTTTATGTGCCATTCTTGATAAGTCAGACTCAGGATAATTTTGGATTTTGAGGAGTTCTTCCAATTTGTGTAGTCTTACCGAAATCAATTCACATCTTTACTCTTGAATTTGGTCCACTTTAGTTTGAAGACCAACATACAAACACTTCAAACATAATAGTTTCCACTATAACTCATAAACAAAGTTCAAATCCCTTCCTGACAAATCCAAGCAAGAAAAACTTTGTCAGTAACTTGCACTCTGTTGTTATCTGACCACCTCAACAAGAGTGAATGAATCTGACTGGGGCATGTTACTCCATTTCTTTACTCCATCCTTGCATCTGATATGTTAACATAGTTTTCACAACAAAAATATACCGTAAATCGGGATTTTTTGCTGTGGTTTTATTTTTGGTGATTTTGCGGATGAAAATAATCGCAAAAATTAAACCCGTAAAATATTGATATCGCAAAAGATATGGAATCAAATAAATGTTTTTGATCGGCTTATATTTTAACTCCTTTTCTGTTCGATATAACGGCACTGCAACCAGCTGTAAGATCACACAAATATCTTTTGGCATCACTGCACAAATCTCTTATTCATGACCAATTTTTTATACAGTTGACCTTGACTGTCGATGACCTATACACTCAGTATGCCTGTACACGCGTGGCTGTTAATTAACAATTGCTGATTAACTCTATCTTATGGTAATTAATGTCATACCGCTAATGTAATTTCCAAAGATTGTTTTATGCACTGTAGGATATGTTTACATCAGAATTAAAACATTATAACCTACAAATGACAACACATTGATACACTAGACTCTTTACATGAATAGAATGGTTAAAAATTGATGTATATAGGGGTAATAGTGTTTTACACTCAAGTCAAGATTTTTCAACTGTATTGGGGCAGTCACCTCTAGAATGTTGAAGGAAATTTTCGAAAACTACAGACCTTCGTCAAACTGCAAACAAACTTCCTCTCAATATGATCTGCCTTAATCGGATTCTATCCTAGGCGGTTCGAGGCATTATATACCGTAAGTGGACTCAAAAACATGAATTTAGTAGTACGAATAATATAAAAAAATATTACAACACACAGGCAAAGTTTAAAGAGCAGATCACATTGTAATTCCCTGTCAAGGTTAAAACCAAACTCAGGAATATTTCTAATGTTAGTAATTTTCCCTTTGCAAATTGGCCTTAGTTTTCCTACGAAACTCCGGTTTCCTTCGTCATTTCTTAACCTTTTGCCTTAATATAAGTCAAAAAATCTTGACCTGAGCGTACAATACTTAAACTTCCCTTGTTCTCGACAAATCTCGGGGATGTCATAGGTGCACAAACAATCACCTTAAAACAAATGTATTTGTATGATCATTAAAACTACCTCTATTTTTGAAATACTTTGTATTATGAAGCTTTTTTCAACTAGGGAGTAATTCATTGTTATATTTAAGGTCAAAAGTAATTTTCAAAACATGTAATAAACCGATAGAGTAAGGGAATTTTTAAAAATTTTAGTCAAAAGTATTGCTTGTAATATCAAACACGTTTTAAAATTGCTATAAAAAATCATCAATAGAACCGAGTTAAATAAAAACATCTTTGTAGCATTTCTGCAATGGTGATTACTTTTTGCTCATAATTTTGACCTGACTCTGGTCGACTTTTTTTATAAACATACATAATGTATAACCATAAATTGTAAACAAAACATGACTCATTTAATTTTTTTTTATCAAACTTTTATTTTCATTTGGCCTTAACTGTCAAAATGCTTTATAATTACTTCTTCTGATACAAAACCTTCTTAAAACAATATGGAATAATTGTAAATACTAAAAATAACATGAATTTTAAATCACTTATGCATATAAAGCATTTTCTGAACATCAATTAATATGCTCTCGCTCTCTCTCTCTCTCTCTCATCTTAAATCTAGAGACATTTAACTTTCAATATATTCAAACTAAGATTTATAATTAGTACTCATACAATCTGGTTACTAAAAATAGTTTATTCTGAACAGAGTTATCTACCTTTCACTATATTATGTATATATTTTAGTTTTTAAAAACTTTTGATTTCCAGTAACTCTAGAATATGTTATTGTTATTTGTAATAAACATTATGTTTTAAAAATATCTTTTAAATAATTAGCAAAGGAAGTAAATTATTTACGGTTGAATATAGGCTATGCATATTTTTCATTTTGTTTATTTGTATTTTCTTTTTTAACTTTCATTATTTTTAAACCTTATGCCCCTTTCAATATACTCATCCTATATATCATGTACATATTTTTTTTAAATTAAAACTTTTCATTTCCAGTAACTCTAGAATATCGTATTGTTATCTAAAATAAAGATTATGTTATTAAAATATATTTCACATAATTAGCAAAGGAAGTAAATTATGTATGGTTCAATATAAGCTATGCATATTTTTCGTTTTGTTTGTATGTTTTTTGTTTTTGTTGTTGTTGTTGTTTTTTTTTTTTTTTTTTTTTTTTTTTTTTTTTTTGATTTTTTTGTTTCTTTTTTTTTGTTTTCTGTGTTTGTTTTGTTTTCTTGTTTTTTGTACTTGTGTTTGTTCGTGTGTGTGTGTGTTTCTTTATACTATGTTGAAGTAAAATGATCGTTCATATGACTTAAACCTTAAGATGTAAGGTATACAAATAAAAGAATGCTTGTAACAAAAAATCTTCTATTCTTTCTTTATCTGCCGTGCATTTTAATTCAAATCGTGTTGTGTCGTATTGGAGTACCTGGAACTAGAATGTAAAACAACATATTCTGCAAATATTCTATTGAAATCAAAACCAATATCACACATTAATATTGTTTTGCTTCTGAATGAAATATAAACATTTGGATGCACAACTTTATGACAATACTGTATTGATGTTACTTAACAAATCATATTAATTATAAAAAATGTGTTAACGAAAGTGATGTTTACCACTTGAGACAAAAGTTTATATGAGAGTTCTTTAATCCTGAGGTATATATCAACAAGGCTAATGGGTTTGTCTAAAGTAGAGATTCTGTCATTAGGCTTCATTCAGTTTTGGTTACCTGTGTTTAAAAATTGCAAATTTATAATGGTAGTTGTATAAAACCTTTGAAAAAATAAATAGTTCGAAAAAACAGCAAATGTTCTAATACCACACCAAGTATCCGCTAGATTGTTAGATAAAAGTTAAAATGTATTTATAGATGTTTTTAAATGCATATAATATTATACCATTCATTTTCATATAACTTTCATCGTCCTTTGTGGAAATATTCAATTCTTTCGGTTGACTATTAAATCTATAAAATTATAGAAATAAAATTTAAAGAATTAATAAATTAATATACTTATTTATTTTTATTATTATTTTTAATATATAAATAATGAAAAGAGGCGATTTGTTAAGACCTAAATTCTCTCCATGAACGAAAACACGCGCGCGCGAAAAAACTCTTTGACCTAATATTACGTTTACTTTCTTTAAATTTCTAGTAATTCCAAGTCAAAAGTCAAAACTGCTTGGGCTTTTCCCGATGTATTCAGAACAGAATAAAATCAACACCGAGTAATTTTTAATAGAAATTAAATAACAATGAGAAGAACACGTAGTTTACCATTTTCCTATCTTTAATGGTAGATTTTATTTGATAAAGAAGATAAAGTAGAATATACCTCCGCTGACACCTACTTATACTAAAAAAAAACCACCTTGATAAAAAGTGTAAATAAAACACATTTATTTCATTGAGACCCGCAACTGCAATTAACATCTTATTTTTGTATAATTGATTTACAGATGTACGTAGTGTTATTTCCTTTGGTATTTTAGTGTTGGACAGTTGAACATTCTCCAGCCACAATTTTAAGCTCACCTGGCAAAGCCAGGGTGAGCTTATGGAATGGTAAAGCGTGCGTCCGTGCGTCAATAAACTTTAATCTACTTCGCTAAAACCAAAAAGACAATTCAAATGAAATTTGGTTTGAAAGGTCCTTAGTTGCTATAGATTCAAAATTGTATCCGACATGTCTGTCGGAAATCCAACATGGCTGCCGTTACTATAAATAGCAAAAATCTAAAAACGGCCATAATGGGTTTATTTATGTACCGATTTTGTTAAAATTTTAAACATAGAAAATAGATGTCGGGGATAAAACATATATAACGGGGTTTCTCCGTACGATTTTTCGTTTGTGCACTAATTACGTAATATGCAAATAAGGTTTATTTTTAGCCGAAATCTTTGAAAATCTTCTTCTCTAAAATAACATGCCCAATTAAAAGAATATTGAGTTTGGAAGGTCCTTGGGTGGTATAGATTCAAATTGTATCCGACATGTCTGTCGGAAATCCAAGATGGCTGTCGTTACTATGAATAGCAAAAATTTATAATGACCATTAAGGGTTTATTTATGTACTGATTTTGTTGAAATTGATAACACAGAAACTAGATGTGGGGGATAAAACATATGTAATGGGTTTTTCTGTGCAATTTTTCATTTTTGCCATAATTATGTATCATGCAAAAAAGGTCTATTTCAGCCTAAATCTTCTGAAAGTAGATGGCCAATTGAAAGGAAATTTATGATAAATAGTGCTTGAAATAATAGCAAATAAGGTCATTGCTAGTGAGTTTGTTTACATTTTACTGATTGGATATATTTAAAAAGAAAAAACAAGAACAAAATAAGGATGTTCCAGGTGAGCGATACAGGCCCTATTGGGCCTCTTGTTTATTGTTGAAGCGATTGAAGGTAATACCACCACAGTATTGAGATAATGTACGTCAGGTCGCACGTTAAAAATGTAATTTAAACATGGGGTTATTTTGAGTTCAGTTGAAAGCTATTATTCTGTTTATTTAAATAATTGTATTGAAATGTTACAAGTGATATTTAATTTCATGTATCTTTTATTATGTCCATAAAGGAAGAAAATAGAATTCCATTAAACTTTATTTGTTTTAGATATTTGGATAAGTGTGTAGTATTTTATATTAGTATTGATACGCGCGTGTGTGTATGTGTGTGTGTGTGAACTGCCATTTTCACACAGACATGGTAAACTCTAAATTGTATGTTCGTGCATTGAAATCAACCGAAATAATCATATTGTATTACCTTTCTTTTGAACTCTCCATAGCCGTCATATCTGCAAAAAGATGGATAAGTGTAGTAAGTTTACGCAATACAAATAAACACGAATAATAATTTTATATTGATTTGTTAATGAAAGGAATATAAAGAAAATACATTCGTGCGGTTTATCATTTTCAATTCCTTCTTATTTCTTCGATCAAATTTTTCAAAAATAACGTCTATATAAATTTTTTAATGGTAATTAAGAAATATTACGAGACAATCTTTGGAGATACAAATTAATGTGTTAAAACAAACATCACCCAGGCTATGCTCTTCAAATTTACTTTTTAATTTAAATTCCTATACAGGTTTACAAACCAGTGATAATAAGGTATCCATCCTCATCTATTTTCATACTGCATTCTGTTTCTGAGCTTTCTGCTTTTGTACTTGCTCTGTTTGTAACAAAAACGAAAACTTATACAAACCACTATTTTATACTGCACATGAAATTCGCAAAAAAAAATTTAATGTACTTGTTCATTAATAAAATAATTGATTATGAATTGTCTTCTGTTTCTTGGCCTTTCTTCTAGGTGTTCATAGTTAATTTACTATTTAAGAATACAGAAAGAAAAATGTAAGTTATGGACCCTGAAGTTTTTGGAGTTACAATTAACGAATTTGGAGTTTCATTTGTGTTTTAAAAAAACTGATTTATTATTTATTTTTAATATTTTTAATATTTTTAGGTACATAACAAGAAAAGGGTGCATATAATAACTGGAAAATGTAAAGATAATCACTTACCGGTCAATGTTCGAATATGAAAATATTTATTATGAAAAAATTGAATTATGTTTACCCAGTATAAGCTATTTCTTAAGAAATGTAAATACTTTTACGTTTTATCGATTATAGTGGATCAATCACCGTTTGTGACTAAAAGTTTGATTGAATTGTAAAACATCAAGAACGTGTTCAGCTGAATTTTTGAAGGCCAAACTTCTACTTTCATAAAATACATTTTTTTCACAAATTTCCTTTTTTTTAAATTAGTAACAATTTTCAACCTGGCACCACTTACATATTTGAAATGAACACCTTTATTTATCTTTTGAAATATTATAAAATACCACATGAATTACCTTTCTATGGATGTGTCAGATTTTACCATACCTAGGAAAAACAACAAAATATCATTTTATAAGTAGAAATTGGTGTAACTTTTTTTCTTATTTTATATTTTAATATCATAAATTTAAATATGATGTATTTAATTCAGAAAAGTAAGAAATAACAAAACAAATAAAAACAAGATACAAAAATTTTCTGGAAAGTATATATGATGTAAAAAATACATAACTAAAACGTGACGTGTAATCCTTTTTGCAGATAGTTTAAAACCCAGCCTGTCTTCCCTGGTAAAAATTTAATCATTTATCTTAACTTTTAGGCGATTTATATGATTATACCTTTCTTGTTAGTCATTTCTTCGTATGGAGTAGTACAACCATATATCGCAAGATTTTCGTATGACCTTTGTAAAAAAATGAATTTAAAAAAATTAAAGATATGGACGTGTTCTGGCCAAAGACACTTTATTTATAGAATGAGCATACACACAACTAAACAGCCACAAGAAAAAAACTTGTGCTTTAGTTATTTAAAAAAATCATTTTTAATTAATAATAATAATGTGTGTGTGTGTGTGTGTGTGTGTGTTTGTTGTTGTTGTTGTTTGCATGTATGTGTTTGTCTTTCATTACATTTATCATTATTCAAACACCTGGGCACGAATCGAAAGCAGAGAGAAATCGGTCCATAGGTCATAAATGTGTCGTTTAAGGCAATAATAATGAATGTTTAGAGGCACAGAGAATAATTTTAATATCAATAAATGTATCAGGAAATTTTAATGTGACAGCGTTTAATTCTGCCTTGTTAATATCGCCGAGATAGCTGAAAAAATATTTCTTTAATCAATTAGGAGATACTAATTGTTTTCAATAATTACTGGTTGTTCTGTTTAAGCATTTATGTAATGTAATATCACGTTTACTTTTTTCAAGTATTGCAATTATGTAGTCAGTGCAAAAATTTATTGATAAAATAAGCGTCTAGCTCAACTTGTTAGATATGCCGCCATTAATATATGTAAACAGATGAAAAATCTTACTCAGTTGCCGCTAACTCTGAAAAAAATATAAATACTTGTTAATCATTATATATTTTCGATTAAAAAGATATAAACAAAAAAAAACGATAAAAAAATGTTACTGAAAATTGAAAAGCAGTCGGTTGCATTTTTTTTCTTACATTACTATTTCATTATCATATAAGTATGACAAGGTGATTATTTCATTTATTTATTTATTATTGACATAATTAGTGTAATAATCTATTTTTAACAAATTCAAGATTGAAAGCATTTAACAAAAATATAAAGTTTTAACCCCAAAAATCAATTACTAAAAGAATAATAGAGATTAACTCAACAAATATTGAATTCTGAGTTCAAATGACTAATATAGAAACAAATGTTTAAATGATGAAACAAAAAATAGACTATATATAACGATTTGTGGCAAACAAACAGGTATTTACTCTCAATTAAAAAAAAATATTACCGATTTCTCTAACTCTGTTTTCGTATAAATTAGCATCTTCTAAGTCGTAATCAATAAGGCTGCTACAAGATCAAAATCATTAAGAAAAAAGTAGTAAAACAGTAATAATTGTTTTATTGACAGAAACTGAATATCATTCTATAGATAAAAGGCTTTCAATTTATTGATTGCATTGTTAAAAGTCGAATAAAAGTTTCATAAAATCGTTAAAACACTAGTTTGATATTTTATATATTGAATTTCTGATGTTTGCATACATGTTTATTAGCTCACCTGAGCTGAAAGCTCAGATGAGCTATTGCGATGGTTCACCGTCCGTCGTCTGTCGTGCGTAGTCCGTCGTGCGTTAACTTTTAACATTTTAATCATCTCCTTAAAAACTACCACACCAAATTTGATGAATCTTGGTGATTATAATGGTGAAGGCCTTTCAGATCTGCACAAATGAAGGAGTTATGTCCCCTTGGGGCGCCATAAAGGGGGAAAGAGGGAAAAAATTAAAAATCTTCTCCTCTGAATGTATAAGAGATACACCTTAGTTATTTAATCTACAACATTCTTAGTTCATCTAGTTTTAGATTTGCACAAATGGTAGCTATGGGGCTTAAAATGGGAAAATTGCGATGTACTTAGTGGGGAAATTGCTAAACATTATATATTTATCACTATATCTTAAAAACTATTAACTTTTTGTATAGGCATATATATTTGAATGTTGTAGGTATTGATATGACGATCATTTTGATATATGGTTCAAGGTCATATGTTCAAAGGTCAAGGTCATAGGTACATAAGATAATTGACATTGTTAATTATCTTGATGACTATCAACTTTCTGTATAGGCATATATAATAGAATGTTTTAGGTATTGATATGACGATCATTTTGAAATACAGTTTAAGGTCATAGGGTCAAAGGTCAAGGTCATTGATACATAAGACTACTGATATTGTAAATTATCTTGAAAACTATTGACTTTTTGTATAGGCATTTATATTAGAATGTTGTAGGTAGTGATTTGATGATCATTTTAAAATACAGTTTAAGGTCATAGGGTCAAAGGTCAAGGTCATAGCTATGTAAGACAACTTACATTGTTAATTTTTTTGAAAACTATTAACATTTTGTATAGGAATGTATATTAAAATATTGTAGGTATTGATATGACGAACATTTTGATATATGCTTCAAGGTCATATGTTAAAACGTCAAGGTCATAGCTACATAAGACAACTGAAATTGTTAATTATTTTGAAATCTATCAACCTTTTGTATAGGCATATTTATTTGAATGTTGTAGGTAGTGATATGACGATAATTTGGAAATACAGTTTAAGTTCAAAAGTCAAGGTCATAGCTACACAAGACAACTTAAATTGTTAATTATCTTGAAAACTATTAACATTTTGTATAGGCATGTATATTAAAATATTGTAGGTATTGAAAATTTTGATATATATTTCAAGGTCATATGTTAAAAGGTCAAGGTCATAGCTACAAAATACAACTTAAATTGTCAATTATTTTAAAAACTGTTAACTTTTTGTATAGCCATGTATATTACAATATTGTAGGTTTTTAGACCGCGATCATTTTGATATATGATATAAGGTTATATGTTCAAAGGTCAAGGTCATAGCTACATAAAACAATTGAAATTGTTAATTATCTTGAAAACTATCAACCTTTTGTAAAGGCATATTTATTTGAATGTTGTAGGTAGTGATATGACGATAATTTGGAAATACAGTTTAAGGTCAAAGGGTCAAAGGTCAAGGTCATAGCTACATAAGACAACTTAAATTGTTAATTATCTTGAAAACTATTAACATTTTGTATAGGCATGTATATTAAAATATTGTAGGTATTGAAAATTTTGATATATGGTTCAAGGTCATATGTTAAAAGGTCAAGGTTATAGCTACAAAACACAACTAAAATTGTCAATTATTTTAAAAAACTATTAACTTTTTTTTATAGCCATGTATATTAGAATATTGTAGGTTTTTAGACCGCGATCATTTTGATATATGATATAAGGTTATATGTTCAAAGGTCAAGGTCATAGCTACATAAGACAACTGAAATTGTTAATTATCTTGAAAACTTTAACTTTTTGTAACAGTTATCTTGAAAACTATTAAATTTTTGTATAGGCGTGTATATTAGAATATTGTAGGTTTTTATACTTCGATCATTTTGATATATGATATAAGGTTTTATGTTCAAAGGTCAAGGTCATAGCTGCATAAGACAACTGAAATTGTTAATTATCTTGAAAACTTTAACTTTTTGTAAAGGCATGTATATTAGAATATTGTAGGTATTGTTCTGACATTTATTTTGATATATGGTTCAAGGTCATACATTCAAAGGTCAAGGGCATAGTATACTGAAATGGGTAATGATTTGGAAATTATTCATTGTACTATAGTTATTACATGCATATTAGCTATTTATAAATGAATCTTGACTAGATATTTCTGGTTACGTTTTGTGAGAATATTGAGTAAACGTGGAGAGTGTTTTGAGTTTTTACTTTGCAAATGATTTTGACCATATACTCAGGTGAGCACTAAGGCCCATGGGCCTCTTGTATATGTTGAAGACAGAAACACTTATGTTTGCAATTATTTCACATATACTTACTGGATTTCTTGCAATACTACTTCTGAAATATAAACAAAGATGAAGATGATTTACAAACTATAAATGAAGAGTTTAAAAAAAAGCAAAATTGTCATTTGCTTTTAATTAAACTACAATCCCATTGATTTATTTGCTTTGACAAAGAATCATCTAAGTACTGCCCAAAAGTAGATATTTCTTATTTTCGGGAAATAAGTCAGTTGTATAGACATTGTTAATTAAAACGTGTTTACTTTAGGAATGTACTGAAGGAGTCTTTAGATAATATTATTGATCCCTATATATCACATTTATCCCGGTTATCTCTGTTATCTTTTCATGAAATTCTAGATAAAACTTTCATCAAAATTTTTATCAGAAATAAATCATACTTCTTTTTGTTTTTTCTTTTATTAAAGTGACCTTTATCTTTATAATGCTTGTCATATTATAATATGATATTTGTATAAAAACTGTAAATGAACGCCTTAAAAAATATAGCCCAAAAACAATTTGCTTCTCTTCGCTGAAGACATTTTTTTCGATATCAATAACACTTTTCCGATAATTAAACTAACAGGAACAACATATCTTACCTGCGTCAGCATAATCAGCGGAAAAGCTAAAAACAAAATATAACTACAACAATAATTGAGTTCCATTTGTGAAAATCAATTCTTGATACCATAATAATAATAATAATAAACCTTTAGTCACTTATTTATGTATTTACCAATTTTTCTTAATAAATATATAGTTAAATCGATATCCTTCTTAAATTCAAAAGAATATAATATTATATGTATCACATGATTGGACTTTCTATTGTTACCTCTTCTCCAGCTGGTAATATTTATAGCGTCTCAGTCGATCAATGCTAAAGCGTCCACAAAAGCGAAACATCGTTGGTGACAATCTTGGCCGAGTTATGCATAAAACTGTCAAATTTAAGAAATGTTTTCCTCACATAGCTGTTGGCATCACCCGGTGCATAATAATAATGATAAATAAGCTGCAGACTGATTTAATAGGCTAGCAGTTTGTCAAAAGTCGCACTGTTTGCGCCGTTATGTATATGACAGACCATAATACGCAATCGCAAACCTAAAGAATACACTTGTTATTAGATTTACTGATGAGGAATGAATTTCCGAAATGTGCGCATCTGGTACATCAAAATTCCACTTATATTTGTGTTATATATTTACTACTCCTGAGGAGGTGCCGCTGTTGGTGGAGTAAAATTCCCGAGGGTATCCATAACTCAGTAGGCAGTACTTTGTGCTGTCAGAAAATGTACCATTTAGCAAAATTTTCAGCTGCCTTAAATTGTAAAATTTGTTTAAAACTAAGGTTTGTTCCCTCATGCAACGCATTCCTTAGCTGGATTTGGATTTATATAATTTGGGCACTTTAGATTCATTAATTTCAAACTGTTTGGCTTATGTTTTTATTATCAAACTTTTCGGTCTTAGTGTCACTTATGAGGAATGATTTCACATGTGGCACATCAAAATTCAACTGGTATTTGTGTTATATATTAATCGATTGACATTAATAGCCTTGTTCTATTTGTGAATAGATGAAACAATGATTCTTTGACGGTAGCGAATGTAAACAAAAACACTGTTTCCTGTTTCTACTGTTTTGTTATTACTTTTTGTCCGTTTCATATATTATAATATGTTATCGACATGAAATATGTAAATCAACTGTAAAGATGCTTACCTTTCTGTTTGGTTGCCTGAAATACAAGATTATTAACGGTAAAGACTATCCAAAAAAATTTTTTCAATGTCAACATATATATATATATTAACGCTACTTTGTTCCATTACTGCTGTAAGTAAAACAATCATTTCTAACAATCATTGTTTTAATTTAAAGATCTTATTCTTCTTTCTCTAAGCAAAAAAAGCACGTAGTCAAAACGTTATCACAAAAATGAATCACCTTATCTTATTTAATACGGTACACATAACAAAGTTTAAATACCTCTATTCTGAATTCCTCTTTTAATCACCTTGTAAATCAATGTAGAGATGAAAGTGAATGCAAAAAAGGACACTGATATTCCGATGAAGAATTTGTAATCGTAAACTAAAATAAAAAAGAACATAATGATTATTTACTTTTTTTTTCATATTCTAACTATTATTAGGATTAAAATGATTCTGTAGCATTTAAATATTTTAAGTAATTAATCTTAGTTTTTCAATCCTGCAGCAATTGATATGAAGTCTATATTTTGTAATAATTTCTGGAAACAATTTTGTAATATTAAAAGCTCATGACTCATTATGACTAATGCGATGTTCTTATGCCAGAAGAAACCAAATGTTATGTGACCAAAACAATTTCATAGAATGGTTTGAGTTATCGATCGAAAAAGACTTGTTTATTTTCAAAACACATTTATTTAAAGGAAACTATTAAAGATGTGTTTTATGTTGTTTTTTTTCCTGTAGCGACAAAAACATACTATTTTAAAGGCCTATTTTTCTTTTACTTATGATATTGTAAATGATTATTTATCCACTATATTCTGAATATACTAATTTCAAAATCCGTTTTTGTTAAAGCAATAAAAGGGAATCAAGTCAATAGGCAAATGCAAACAGGTAAAATAGGTACAAATCTCGAACACGTATGTAAAAGTTACAATTTTGCTGGAAACATTTAAAATCCTTGATATCATTTAACATTTGAGAATTTGACGTTATTCAGAGACAAACGTTTTACTCACCTAACTTACTTGTTTTTTCTACCTCAATATAAAGTGTTATATTTCCTTCACTATTTCCAATAGTGACTGAATACCATCGGAAATTTGATTCTGAGGAAATTAAAATGCTAATGAACATAGAATATAATGTATTAGATAAACTAAGAAATGAAACATCCACATCTTGCGAGACGAACTTTAAATCTGGTGCTGGGTTGGCTTGAACTTTCTCATTCATTATAATTTTTTCTCCAATGGTTCCTTCGATCTTTTTTGTTACTGTGTATTTGGATGTGTCACCTATAAATCTTGGTTGACCTATAATAACAGAAGACAGTTAATAATATTTTAACTTTGAATACTAGTATATAGGTCCAAGTGATATCGTTTCTCATCCGGATATGACGTTCTTAGCTGGACAAGAGTTTGTTGACATAAAAAAACGTGAAATGTTTAGAATTATTTTAATACCGAATTTTTAGAAATTTTAAAAATATAAAAGTCTTTAAAACTTTTAGGTTGGGACCGTTTTAACTTCTTTTTAGAGAACTTAAACATATAATTGACATTCATTGAATAAAATAGTATATAAAATTTAAAAAATATTAAAAAGCTATTGATGGACTTTACAAGCATTATCTAACTGTAGTAGTTTATTATTCATTTTAAGTTTCTTTGATAAAGATGTTCACTTTGTAATTATCAATCGCAAATGGTTGAACGCTTCTAGCATTTAAAGTTAAATGTTATCTTCAGCAAAAACATTACAATAATAATGCTGAAATAGTTTTGAACAAAACTTCTCAAAAACTGCTACTGGAGAAATTATTCTAAAATAATTTGTATAAATCAACTTCAAGAAACAACAAATGCAACTTATAAGATTCAAGACATTTGAAATTTAAAATTACAATTGCTTTTAATGCTTTGTTATGTAAAATATTACAGAAAAATGAATAACTGTATCAACTTGAATGAGTTTTTTTTTTAATAAAAATAATAATAATAATAACAATAATAATACATTTTGTCGTGAAATATGAAATGATTATACTTACATAATACCTCCAGATTTATTAATTTGGTAACCTTCATTCCAAAATTATTAAATATTGAACATTCATATATCCCTGTGTTGTTACAAGTGTTGTTGAACAGATGTAATACGACTTCATTTTTTCTTTTTACTGTAGTATCTAATCGGTCACCGTTCCTTAACCACAATGCATTTGATAAAGGATAATTTTCATAATTGCATGAAACGTTGATATCATTGTGTTCTTTAACTTCTAAAACTTGATTCGGCGTGAAATCCATCTCTGATTCATCTAAACATATAAGGATTATGTTTTTCATTCATTTAAAGGTTGTGTCGGTTTTTAACATTATCTCTTAACAACATTATTTTATTTTTACGCTATCTTCTAGCATTTAAAATATTTTTTTTTAAAATTTAGACGGACATAGACAAATTGAAAAAAAGCTAAAAATTGAAGTTCCCCTGTTAAAGGGTAAATTAAGCCGGTCTCTTTTAAATTTACAATACACCTAAATGCTTTTCATAGCAAGCAACTACATGACCCTCATCTTAAATATTCATATGCAAAGTCAAATTTGAAAATGATTCGTTTAAGTTAAATTTAAACTGTTTAAACAATATGTATAACTTAAAATGGACCGGCACGAGGCAGGTCTTTGTTCAATTTTTTAATTATATATAATTCACAAATCGGAGACCACCAAACACTCTAACACCTTGCAGTCTTACCCATTATTGTTTATTTTTTTGGTGATTTTCAAGTAATCGGTATTGACCTATTGTTTGACAGTTTTTAAAGGTACAATTAAATCTACGATAAACTGTCGGACCAATGCGTTTTTAAATGACACGACAGTACCTAACAGAAATGTGCTATAAAATGTAAAATTATTCTCTTACATTTCACATATATCTGAAGGCTTTTGAAAATTCCACTACTATTTTTTTCCGGGTTTTTGGCTACACATGTATAATTTCCAGAATCAGTTATTGAAACATCCGTTAAAACAAGTCCGTTAGAAACAGGAAATGAAAGTTTTTTTGATTCCTTCCACCAACTGATTTGACACTCTGGGTTACAGTCAGCAGAACAGTTTATTTTCAAAGAAGAATGTTCATCTAAAACCGATATAAGTTGCAGTTCTGGAGAAAGCAAAATGTCTTTAGGCCCATCTTTAACATAAAAAATAAGAACATTAGCAACAAGTAACAAAAGCAGCGTATAATCATAGATGTATCAGAAATGCTACTTTTTAGCAATACTTATTTGATGCAATTTAGTAAAAAGTTGGAAATTTATGTGGTAGATTCTCAGATATATGATGATACGGATATAAAAAAAAGAGTTCAATTAAAAGCAAATACTGACTTTTTTAACATTCTTTCTTTTTGCAGATCGTAAGGTTTGTATTCGAACAACATTTATTGGTTTAACTGTTATTAATTTGTTAATTATCATATTAGCTACTTTAAAAAAGAAAACCGTTGGGGTTAATTTTTGTTCAAAATCAAATGTTGAAAGGTGTGTCCGAGTTGAGACTAATTCCAGCCAGCTTACTATTGAGAAATAACTGGTATGAATGTAAATGAAGAATTTTTTCCCAAATGACAATTATATTTCAGTGAATGTAAAAAAATATATTCAAGCAAATGAAATGATGATAATATGCGATTTATGTTATACCGTATAAAAAATATACAATGCAAACCAAACGAAGATAATATTGAAACAAAAGAAAATAAACAACAATTTTATAATTATCTTTTTTAAATCCGTAAAATTTTCAATCAAAAGCATTTGCTCGCCTCCAAAAGAAACTTATTGCATTTGAGCTATGAAAAATTCATACCTAAAAATGTATTTTTGTTTGGGAAGAAAATATAAAAAAAAAACCCCAATTTTTTTTAAATTTATAAATAACGCTATTTTAAAACATTATTATCAACAGACCATGTCATTTACTTTACATAATATCTCAACAAATTTGTTCAATTTTTCAGACTCTATATTTAACCGATATTTTGTAAACATTTTTGTATTTATATGTCCTACTTACACCAAACATTAAGTGTTATATTCTCTGAATTCCAGTAGAAGATACCTGCGTCATCTCTAGAGACATTTAAAAAGCAAAATTCTAACGTGTTAAAGGGACTATCATTTGTTCGAATTCGGTTTTTGTATTGTTCATATAAATGTAACTGCCAGTCGTTGTTTTTACCAATCCAAACAATAATAGGAAGATTGTCTTTGTTATTGACTTTTATAACACTATTCTCATCAGTGACATTTTGTTCGAAATTCAAACAGATCTCCGTACCTTCATATGCAGTGAAAGTTAATATAGCATCTGTAGAAAAAATATCAATATAAACATTACAAGTTTGCATCAAACATTTAAATGTAGTCAAGGATTTAATGATTGTGTTGATTCAAAATGATATGATTGATTTTAATCAATTTCCGAAATGTGCACGTCTGGCACATCTAAATTTAACTGGTATTTGTGTTATATATTTACAAAATATGAAAAAATTGTATCTTAGTGAAAGGGGGGAATTTCAATTACATCATCAACCAGAAAATTTAAAGAAGCTTCTGAAATATAAATATTAACAGAAAATCTGAATGTTTCTAGTTTGATCATATTGAATTTGTCAAATGGTCCACAAAGTTTAGTAATAGCAGCAAAATCTTAAAATCAAATGCATGTTTATTGTTGTTGAACTGAAATATAATAGCGGTTTGACTCAGGGAGTTGTTTAAGTCTTTATTTTTATTTTTTTTTTCTTAAAAAAAATATAATACATTGATTTTACTATTGTATTTTTTTTTCGATAAAGCGGTTGTCTAATCACTAATTTAACTTAAGGAATTAGACATATTTAATGAATGATCCGAATACTGAAAGGAATGTTATAACGCGGTTTTCCATCAACAAGTATACGAGGTCTATTCGACATGTAATATGTGTTGTTACACAGCGCGGCAAGGGATCGCGAAATTTAGCCGATGATGAAACGCTTCAGAAGCTCTATTAAGTAACTTTTACCCAGTACAAACATCTTCAGCTCCACATATTTTTAAAATCATAGCCATTTCACACAGCCAGTCATTAATGATTGATGTGAAAATGGTTGAGAACTGGGTTGAGAATATTGAAGAAATTAGAGCTGATGAAAATTTGCATAAAACAGTCATTTAGTAATGCAAATTTTTACTATATGGGGGACGTTTATGGGTCTGATAAGGTATCTTATGAGACAAATCGTAGGTGGAGAGAGACATTTCTAACTGGCATACAGTCCGTTAGAAATAAAGCGAAATCTGGCTGTCATGTTACTGTAACAATTTGCAAACATTGTTACTAGTGACGAAACATGGTTTCACTCTTTTAAACCAGTAAGAAAACTTTGAAACAAAATATGGTGAATTAAACAATGTAGAAGGCCTGCAATTCAAAAAAGGCATCAACACGAAAATGGTTCTTTATTGCATATTCTGTTCATGTGCGGGTATAGCCGCACAATTCCGGTGCTGAAAGACAACACTGTTACATGTCTGTATTACCAATATTTCATACTAAAAAGCTCCAGACATATATTTTAAACTCTGATAGCATTTAGGCATTTACTTCTACTTCTTGATAATGCTCTATCACATACATCTGAGCTTGTGAACCTCATCATTTAAAAATACATATTTTTCTAATACTTTGGCTCTTTCATCGATGCATTGCAAAATTAAAAACGTGTACAGAAGAACAAATCAAAGTATTGGTAAAAAAGACAAAATTACCTGTACTGTTGATAAATACTGATCCAATCAATAAAAGTAAACAATAAATATCATTTACTGACATTGTATGTTTCGCTTAAGCTTTGTTCATCAATGTTTCACAGATTTCCTTTTTTGTGAGAAACTGCATGAAATTTGAAAAATATATTATATATCAAAATGTTTTATATGATATATTAAAATGGTTTTGAACTTTTTTTCAATCAAGTAAGAGGATAACACGGAAATATTTAAAAACGATGACCGATATGAAGTTTTAATTTAATATGTAACATGTAACACCATGTACAAACTACTTAGATTACGAAATTTCTTACTCTAAATTTCTCTTTGACTTTTCAACTTAGTGTCCATTTTTATATTATAGGTGATCATAATAAATATGATTTTTAAAGTGCAAAATTGATTACTACTATTGGTCCATAATTCTTTGTCACATGGTTTTTCCTAAATATTTCTTTTATTCAAAATTTTCCTCATAAACACAACATTAAGATTAAATTAAATTTTTCTGACTTTTTCTGTACAAGGACCAGATTTTGAAAAAAAATGTTAAAATATAATGATAATTATCCTAATGGGTCTCACTCAAGATTACATCAGCTTATCTTAAGTTTAGTAAAGGTAAGATGAATTAATATGCAAATCACATTTCTTACTACATGGTGTTAATTTAAAAATATGAAATAGAAATATATGTCCGAATGCATTTGATATAGTTAAAAAAGTTTTGAATTGTTTTCAGTTAAAAAAAAATGTAGGAAAGAGCCAGAAGTTAATAGCTGTATTTGACTTGTTATTTTCCGTAAAGCAAGAGGCTCTTCGATTAATCGATATTTCCCCACCTTTATTTGTCACCAATCGAATCACAGAATATAATTTTTCTTTCTCATTCTACTGGTAAAGTGCTCAGCAAAATTGCCAATTCAAAAAGACTGCTGTTCACAAAGGACACGTCGAGAATAATTAACCAGTGAAAATCAAACGTAAAGTGTCTGTGAACCGAAAATTTCCAGATGGGTCAGACTATTTCACCGTCTTGAAAAGAGCGATAAATGTGACAAAGTGTCATATTAAAATGCCGGATTAATTATCAAGAGCCGGTCAAGAACCAGGGTCCAAAACGAATACTGGGATATTTAAAATATTTATTTACTCTACACAATTTTAAAATATTAAGTTTGAAAATTGATAAATGATATATACTGCTTATTAAATTTTAAATTGATTTACACGTTTCCAAAACTTGCAACTACGTTTATTTATGCCTTTTTGAACATTCAATTTTTTGTGGCATATTAATCGTGCGTTATTCCGGCAGTGGTTTCGTTATGCGTTCTGGCTTCAACTTCCCTTTTGAAACTACTGCGTCAAACTAAATATTTCACAAGGATGGTCCCTACGTTAAGTACATCTGAGTTTTAAAAAATAATTTTCTTTCGGCATCCAAGATGACCTCCATTGCAATAAGTAGCAAAAAGTGCAAAATGGCCATTACGAGTTTATTTATCAGCCAATTTAGTTCTTATCTGAGATGTTGATAGAAATGGCCGCTATTCCTATAAATAATTTAAAAAAATAATGGCCATTACATGATAACTTGTCAATGAATTTCGTTCAAAAGTTAAAAGTTTGGGCGTTTAATATTTGTAACAGAAAAAGGCTCTTACACATAAATTTGTATATTAATTTGGTTCAAATTTGGTTTAAAAGAAGTATTCAGGACATTTTATTTTAGTAACTTTTTTCGTATTTTGTTTTCTCGTTTGCACGTTATGAGCACAATTGTAAAGATAAAAATTGACATTATAAAAGGTTATGACCTTAGTTAAAACCATTGTGGATATGGCTACACATGGTAATGAGGGGTTACTTGAGATCATTCCATTGAATGGTAAAGTTGTGTTACGATAGCTATTAAGAAATATTCGGATATTTTAATGGATTTACTGTAGGACTTTTCTAATCACATATAAACGTGTTTAAAACATATGATCAGTAACTTACCTCCAGGCTTCGATATACGCACAGGGCCTAAGTGTGAAAGGTGCAAATATTGCTCTTTGTGGTTTGCAACACATTAGAGTTTTATTACCTTGATAACACACAATATGTCATCAGACGTGAGTGTGATAATATATTTGAAAAAATAATTTCTAGATCACAATTAGCAAACAAAAATAAAAGTGATGATGAAATTATAAATGCTGACGTGCAACCTGTACTTGGGGCATCGCAAGAAGGAGTATCATCCCAGGTAATGCTACAACTAACACTACAAACACAACTCCAACTGGTTCAAACATTACAAGAATTTAAGGTTATTGATAATAAAACAGTTAAAGAGACCGCAACAGCTAAGCGGACATGCGAGGAAAATGAACTCGTGCGTGTAAACTAAAAAGTCCGATAACTCGAAGTAAAAATGATGATAGAGTGCATGATAAGACCCCAACTGCAGCAGCGTCTTCAGACGGTTTTGACACACTTTTTGAGAGTCTGGATGATCCAGAATCAGAGAAGAAAGTTGAAAATGATACTTCCGAAGAATTAAATAAACTTTTGAATGAAGCTAAATAGTTTTTTTGACGCTTCTGTACGGTCAAGTGCGAAAGTGTCCAAAATTAGGGAGACAAGAAATAAATATAACCAAACAACTGCCTTAACCTGACCACCCAAAAGTAAATTCAGAGATACGGGCTGAAGGTACCTCACGTATCGGGTCAAATGACATAGAATAACAGAATATTCAAAATATGTTGGTAAAAGGAATTGTAGCATTAACTCAGCTAACCAACACGTTGATCGCGTCTAAAAAGGAAAAGAAGACGCTCAACACTGTGGAAATGGTCCGAATGGGACGGATGCTCTCAGATTATTTTTTATTGATAACACAACAGATGTCGCTTACATAAACAAACGGGGGGTATTAAAAATTCTTGTAACAAAATTACAAGGTAGTTATGGCTATGGGCGACATAGAAATATATATGGTTATCTGCAGCTCATTTGCCTTGTTCTAAAAATACAAGCGCAGACAGAGAATCAAGACAAAGCGAAAGCAATACTGAATGGATGCTTAGTACAGAAACCTTAAAAAACAGTTCTACACCAATATAAAATCTCCCTCCTGAGAGAGATTCTTTTGAATTAGGGCCTCGGGATTGCTAGCAAGGTTTTTCTATTATTTGACCTAGTGACCTATTTATTGACCCAACATGGCTTATATACAAACTTGAGGTAGCTTTTATCTAGAGAATCATTCTGACTAAGTTAGATGAAGATTGCACTCAAATTGGAACCTCAGGAGTGCAAAAAATGTTTTTCCCATTATTTGACCTTGTGACCTACTTTTTGACCCAACATGGCCCATATACGAACTTTAGCTAGCTTTTGTCAAGCGGATCATTCTGAACAAGCTTTGATTAAGATTCAAATTGTGGCCTCAGTAGTGTTAAAAATGAAAAATTGACGCACGACGTACGACGGACAATGACCCATCAAAATAGCTCACTTGAGCACTTTGTGCTAAGTTGAGCTAAAAATATCGCACAGGTTCGCAAAAACGAAACTTTTTTGTTTATTAGTTTTGCGATGTCGTTCAAAAAAGTTTCAAAAGATACTTTTTCTAGATGGATAAAAACTGTTTTAGAATAAACAGGTGTAGATGTAGATATAAATATTTTTCAGTCACACTGTATTTGGTCTGCGTCAACTATATCTGCATTATATGTGCATTTTCCTCTGTCAACTGCTATGCGATGTGCTGAATGGACAAATAGTTCGACTGTTTGAAAATATTACAAAAAACCCGTTCGGTTGATACACAGTTTTCACAGGCTATTCTTGATCGACTGCAAAAGTAACATGTATATGTACATGAATGTAAATATTGTACGTAAAAACACGATATGGTTTTTAAATATGTTCAATATTGCGTAATTGACTCAGCAGGCTATAAAAATCTCACGTGACCACTCCTTACCATGTGTAATTAAATGGAATTGGAAAATTAAACGAAATTTACTGAAAGCACATGGTAATTAGGGGTTACATGCCCGCCTACACCACCCGTGGATAACTGCCGAGTCATTGCTGCGTTAGGAATTGATCTAGACACGCATGCGTCATCTCACGTTAACCCTAATTACCCTGTGCCATCATGGAATTGAAATCAAACTTCAATAAATTTCATTTAATTTTCCAATTTTAAACATTATTTGGTCCTCTTGTATATGAAATGGTAAAAAGCAGCAACATTTTCAATCATTGATTTCGGAGAAGATCTATGTATCTTTACCATACCTTTGACATAAAGTCATGAATAAATCTGAATTGTGTCTGCCACATAAACTATTAAGCAAGTGTCATCGACATCTATCTAGTATCTATGTAGTTTTCAGAATACGAGGTGTGTACAACGCACTCCGACTCATGTACGCACATGATCAGAGCTAAAAACACCTAATGTCGCTTTTATTGTTTTTTGCTATCCATTGTTTATACAGCTACAAATTTTTGATCGACATTGTTGGACAACATTTTAAAATTTACCACCAAACGACCATCAATATTTCGATTCAATATTTTTAGGAGATTATGTTTTATAAGATAAGAAAATTTTGTAAAAATTGAGGTCGATTACAATCCTTGTAAGCAAATTGCATTCTTATTATGCAAACATAATTTGCACGGAAATATCCTTTACGTATCTCAAATTTTAAAATCAAAATAAGTAGCCTAAATAAAATTGTTACTTCATTTTAGCAATGTTTTATTTATATTACAAAGATCTTGGATCTACAAACATGTTGATTGAATTTTGAATTTTTATCACACAAGAGCCTTAAACCTAACTTTGATAGGCCAACTCTGATTACATTTACCAAGTGGCTTCAGAAAATTCTAGCATGCATGGTGTTGCATTGTTGTTGTAATTATGTCTCATCAGATATTTCTAAACAGGCAAGGTTATTGACTTCTATGGATTAATCTAGAAACGAGTTAAAATTTGCAAGTGATTTACAAGTCTGTAGTTTGCCTTGTTGTGTATTAGCGCGTACTTAGTGCGACTTTTTGATTGAGTGTTAGCTCATCGTCTTCCAGCCCAATGTCTTGGCACCGGATGATCGAATCAACTCTCTATCCACCTAATGCTGATTGCTGAGCAAAGAAGCAATATCGCAAATTTTAATGTCCTACGTATGATAAAGCCAGGGCAAACCCCCGACCTCCCGATTTCAAGGTAGATTCTGTACTACTGAGCCACTGGCATAGTCTAGATGTATGCACGCACACATGCCTTAATGGAAGCATGGTAATTTTAAACAACAACAACAACAAACATAACAAAAAACATCAAACAAAGAAACATCTTTTAAGAATTCATTTCTCCAAAACACTATTTCTAAAGCAAAATCTAGCTGTGTAAAAAACAAAATTTAAAACAAGGGGTATGAAATTAGACTTCATATTTATTTTACAGGATGGATACATATTGTCAGGTTAAAGCCATGTAAATGTTTACAGTGATTGATTTCAGACCTCCAATTTTTAGGTTTTATCACAGGCTACATGGGTTTATCCCAGTCTAAAGGATTACTTTACAGGCTACGGGTTCTATCACAGGCTACAAGGTTTAATCAAATGCTTTTTTAACAGACTTTTGGCACAGGCTATATGGATTTATCACAGGCTACAGAGTTCTATCACAGACTTCAGGGTTTTATCAGATGCTACATGGTTTTGTCAAATGCTATTGTTAGTACTTTCATGCTAATACTTTCATGTCTAAAAGAAATCTTCAGGCAATCATACCATTTCTAGATTACTTAATAGTGAAGTTCTAAATTCCTTCTTTTTCGCAACGATGACAAAATATTCCAATTTCTTTAAATAAAGAAGCACTTTATAAGTTTGCATAGAAATGACCAATGGTCAATCAATGGTCAATCATACAAAATACTGTAAACGTACTAATTTCAGAAGGACAGAAGCGCTTATTTAAATATACCGCTACAATAAATGTTTGATTTATACTATGTTTCTTAAAAGTTGTTTTGCTCTAATTTAAATCCACGCTAAAATATTAACCCGCTAAAATTCATACGTTTACAGAAATCTTTAAAAAAAATTAAATTCATTCACAATATACAAAAAAAAATTATATAAGTCAATAGCAAAAAATATTTTTTTACAAAATATATCACAAAAGATTTTAATGTAATAATGATAATAACAATAAAATAACAAACTTTACATGCATTTTATATGTTGAAAAGTCAATTTCTCAGTGTCCATGCCGATGTTAAAGCCAAAACAATATGTAAAAAAACAATGAAAACCAAAATTATAAAATATACAGGTAATAACAAAACTACTTTATACAATCGTGCAACCAAAATTTGTCAAAACTACATCATCAAAAATATTATGCAGCTATGCAGCAATGTTATGGTTTACATAGCATATATGATAAGTTTCACTAAAATATTTACAAGGGTTATAAAATTTGGTTTGGCAACTTTTTTTGCTGTAGATAACATTGTCTGTATTGAAATTTTTGCTTATGCAGACAAGATTGAGGTTATTAACTCATATTGCCGGTACCTACGCTTGCTTATGTGATGGTGCTTGTGTATCTTATGTCAATGTGTTTGTTTATATCTAAACAACTGTTTTTTCATAGGACAGGTTATCGTAAGTGTGCTTGTTAAGATTGCACCTTTGGTTGTAACAGTTATAGAAATAATTATAATTATAAAGCTTTTAAATTTTAATATATTGATATTTACATCGGTTAAAAAAATTGGTTTATTTGCTGTAAGTGAAACAGATAGTGAGTATTGGTATTTTTTTACACACACGATAGATGTTATTAACTCATAAAGTCGGTAGCTATCTCAGCTTTTGCCATGGTGTATGATTCATGTGTTGTCCACATTTGTGTTGTTTGTGAATATATGACTGTGTTTCCTTGACAGGGATGGTTATCGGAAGTTTCTTGTTAAGATTGCACTTTTAGGTGTAGTATCTATAAAATGTGACTTTTTTATGAATGAATTCTAAATAACTATCATTCTCTCCAAAAAAGTTAACAAAACAAAAAATTAACTTCTTATTTATTTATTAGTGCAAACTGTAAAAAATCAGTCAAAAATTTTGAAAATTTTATGTTAAATCTTGAAAATTGTTTTAAAAAAGTTTTAAGTTGTTATAATTGATGTTTAAACAGATTCATATGATTTTTTGACTTTTAACATTTTCTTAAATTGTTCATCAAAACTAGTGAAAGGGTGTTTGTTTTGGTTGAAGTAAATATAAAACAACTGACAAAACACATTGACCTCCATGTGAAAAAAATCCAAAAAATCTTCCTCTCCAAAACCAAATAAAGTAAACATAAGTGTTTTAAGTTTAAAAATGTTTTAAAAATTATCCCTCAACGGTGGTACTCTAAAACTTTCTTTCTATCTAATATAAGATAAACAAAAATAGGAAAACATAAATAAAATTAGCCATTTGTCAACAATTTTTCCAAAGCAATTTTATGAGATAGAAAAAATTGAGTTTCAGTCACACATTCAACATGCATCTATTCATAAGCTCACCTGTGTTTTTAGACTTGGTGTGCTAAAAACCATAAGTTGACTGAAGTAGCAAAATTATAAAACAAAGGCATGTGGCTATATATTAATTCTTTCAGGAAATACATTCAAAAAATGCTTATTACAACTAATCATGTGATAAAATTAACAACTTAATTTTCAAAAACAGAAATATGACTTCCACAGTTAGACCAATGACTAGTAAAATTCTGACCTTAGATTAAGTAACAAAAAACAAATGGCCAGTGGTGTGGTTGTAGAAAGTTAAGTCGTAGAATGTCTTAAGCGTCCAGCGTTTTAACCACAAATAACATAACTTTCATACTGTACCTTCGGAAAGCATATGTCCATTTTCTTCTGTTGGTTTCTCAGCTCCTTAAATATAAAGTGATAATTACATATATGATACACATACCACATGATAATTATGACATTATCATACATATATGACAATTACATATACTACTACATATAGTTTTGTCTAAAAATTCTATAGTCATGTACATTCTATGTTTAAAATGTTAATGTTAATAAGCTGCATAAGACAGCAATGAAATTAATATCATTGTTAATTATCTATAACAAATTACAAATGAAGGATTGATTGATATGACTAATTCGTATGAAAGTTTTGATTGTAGCATACAATCAGTACAATCATGTTTTTGGGGAAAAAACGAATTTTGATAGAGTCAAACAAAAATGTCATAAAAGGAAAAAAAAACTAATGTAAAATAAGATGCTGGATTTGAATTCATATAAATTTAGAATCATTAATTTTCAAATGTTTAAATAAGCTTTGTATCTATCATCTTTTTCAGCCCCTAGTGCCATTGATGAGAATGAATTTCCAAAATTGAACTAGCATTTTGTTAATTTTTTCTAAATTATATTACATTAGATTGCACTAACATGTACATTACATTTATTTTTCACAATTAAATGTTTTGTTTTTGTTTCATTTAAGCTTTCTGATTAATTTATACCTCTTTTTGAGTTTTTACAAATCTTTTTTCTGTTTAGGATGATCGCCCCTAGAACAAATACCACAAGTATTACAACGACCAACACAATGATAACAATGGTTACTTCAGTATTATGATTATCCACTTCTCCATTCATAGTTATAGAAGGTGATGTACTTTCCGTTTTTCTACAAAATAAAAATAGATTTTATTTTACAGTTAAATCGGGTAGTTCCTAGTATTAAACATTTAAACAGTAATTCCCCATTTTACAAACGCTAAGTTCTGGTTAATAAGTACTTTTTCTTATGAAAACAGACAGCTATAGTAAACATAAAACTAATTGTTACACACATCTTTTCATATATAACAAACAGTGTACCTCTAACATTAATTGAACAAGGAACATGCATTTAACAATTACATAGAAATTCAATATAATAACTAGTCTTCATCTTTATAACAGTTTTAGCCGAGTTGAATAACATGACATGTAAAATCAGAACCGGACGTTGATTGATAATACATAAAACAAGGAATTTACATGCAATAAGTAGTGAACGTTAATGTTTAGGTTAGTAAAATAATAATAAATAACGTTCTACATTAACAAAATTGCTTACCCAACTGTATTTGTGTAGGTATGATATTCCGTGCTGACGTTAATATACTTGCAATCTTCATTTTGGCAAACCGTTTGATTTAACAAACAGCATGAATATATCCCATTTTCCATCTCTGATAAACATGTACCGTTCTTGGTTTTCTTTCCTCCAGGTCCCTGCAATAATAAGTAGATTGTTAGACACATTAGTCATCTTTCTAAAAGATGAATTTCTAAAATTAATATATTGGAAAACTGTCAACTTTTTATATAAGCAAGTAAATTATTATATTATAGGTATTGATATTATGATTATCTTTATATATGATTGAAAGTCATAGGTTCAATGATCAAAAGTCAAAGAGGACATAACTTCTACATTCGTGCAAATCTGATAGGTCTTAACCCAGGCTAAATAGCACCGAATTTCATCAAATTTAGACCGATTAAAGTGTTAAAAGTTAATGCATAATATACAATGGTCAATGAACTATTGCATTGGTGCATCAGACCCCAGTTTCACAATCATTCACTTAACTGAGTATACTCAAATTGGAGAATATTTTAATGTAAATTTTTGAAAATTGCACTGTTAAAATTAAACATCTAATGTTATATTTAAATTGTTCAGTGTAGGTTTGTTTAATAAAACATTGTCTCATAAAACTTAATTTTTATAAATATTGATGAGTGAAAAATGGTAATATTTGAGTTGAGTGTGTACCCAGTTGAGTGGATGATTGTTAAACTGGGGCCAGAACTTTTAGCTGAGGTGAGCTAAAAAGCTCGAAGTTATAAAAACTTTATTAAAAGACACTGACTTACCAGCAATGTTACATTATACTTTGACAAACAGTTAACAACACTACATCCAGTATCAACAGATGTGTATAGGGATATGGCATCATCAAGATCTATGAAAATAATTTCATTATGTAAATTTCATGTGAAATAAGTGCATGTTGCTTATTAAATTTTCACTTTTCTCTTGCAAAATATACTAGAACACGTCTAAAATTTTATTTGTGTCATTCAATATAAGTACAAGCGATTCCAGAACGTCTTTCTATTAACAAAATATCAGAGAAAAATTCTCCATTATGCATCAAATGAATTAGTAGTTGAAGCTATTTTTCATTTATTCCACTTTCAGCTAAAAGGCAAGAGATTTATAAATAGTGCTATTAATATTTTTTCGTCTTTCCTTATCTTTTGCTTTTTCATGTTTCTCTCATTACAATTATTATAAAGATTTATCATTTGTTTGGGTACTGTCAAATCCTTGTTTTTTCTTTTACAATGTCTTCTATTAAAAAATCAACAAAACTCCTACGGATATATTTAAATGAATTTCTCTAAACTATTACAATTACATAAAACTATATTTAATTACAAGGGTAAAAATAAACTTTTTTCTATGAAAAGCTTTTTGTATTAAAACCCTTTATTTTAAAAAATGTTTTATGAACTTGCCTGTGACGGTAATATATTTCCTTAATTTAATTTTTTTCATCCGACTAGTAAATCCAACTGTGCATGTGTATATTCCATTTTCTTTATAGGTGATATTCTTAAGTGTCATCTCTATGAGCCATGATTCTGTAACGTTCAAAAGTACCAACGGTTGATATTCTTTTTGTATGACAACGAAACTTGGTGCAGCTACAGTTGCAATTAATTCATGCCCATGATGTATGTTTGCATAGTCTATATTTGAGTATTGTTTTAAATCCCATATCATTGCCAAATTCTCTTGTAAACATATACTCCCAGCATCTACAAAACCGGCAAATGAAGCATTATAATATATATGACAATTTAAATTCTCCATTATGCAATATAACTAATGAATTTGTAGTGTCATCACTCGACGAAATTTTTGAGTTAAGGTTGCGGTAACTTTCATTGGTCTGCCTAACTAAAAAGTGGCATACAGTTTTCAGATAAGACTGTATAAGCTTTGAAAATTACATTTTTATACAAAATGATAACATTACAATTGTTAGTTAAAGGATTCATTAAAATAGAATTGCTTAAATGGCGATAAAAACACCTAAAAGACATACAAAAAGGATTTTTAACTCAAAAATAGAGGCTTTGTATATTGGGTATACATAGATAACGCAATGTATTACAAACCGTGGTTAATTGAACATCACTAAAAGTTAACTAACAACCGTGTATATTGGGTATACATAGATAACGCAATGTATTACAAACCGTGGTTAATTGAACATCACTAAAAGTTAACTAACAACCGTGTATATTGGGTATACATAGATAACGCAATGTATTACAAACCGTGGTTAATTGAACATCACTAAAAGTTAACTAACAACCGTGTATATTGGGTATACATAGGTTATATATATGTTCTGTATTACAAACCAATTTCTCAAATTCTATTGCTTTACTGACGTCGAACAATGCTAATTCTAGTTGTTCGATGCATACACGTTTGAGCTTTTATAGATTTCTTTTTGTTGATAGTTTTACTGAAACTCATTTTTGGAGAGGCTGTGCCCACCCGGTGGAATACTTGTAAATCGTACTAAATCAGGAAAGTCACGTGTTAACTCGTCCTCAAGTCTTGAAACAATGAGTATGTGTTGAGCACCTGAGGCTGTTCTCAAGAAACAATTAGTAAGCCTAATAACAGTTTTAAAATATTCAAATAAGTAACAATCAGAGGGGATTTATGACTTTTCGAACTGGTCGATTCATAGCGGAAAAAACTAGGATAAGGTATGATATTTTATTTGATACTAAAAGACTAAATATTCCAGGTACGTTTGTTTGTTTTGATTGACTTCGAATTTAATACAGAGTCTTTGGAATATCATAATAAAATAATTAAATTTTTTGTAGCATATATATAACGTCGGATTTATTCCATTATAAAGTTATATGATGTGTTATAAAGACTCTCAATCATGTGTTATTCAGTATGGTACTTTTCTACTGTGTGCGGTGATTCTAACTATAATGATTAAACAAAACTAAAAAATTAAGGGTATTACAATATTTAATAAATATCACAATATGCTGAAAATAGTTTTTTACGGATCTGAAAAATACCTTAAATAAACCTTGATCACTTTCCAAACATTTTATCACATATCAGGGCTTAAAATTGATCTAGAAAAAACAAATGTTATATGAAGGGCTAAACGGCAATGTTGAGAAATTCTGTGAGGAATATAAATTGATTGGGTTACCTTCATTGACCCTGGAATAAAATTTAACGATTTTATTTATTTTTTTTAAACTAATTTAAATTTAATTATAGTGAAAAATATTAGAAATTAAAACAAATTAATTTGATTAAGGAAACAAAGAAATCTCAATTAATTGGTTAAGATACTTATCATCAAAAGTTTACTTCTATCTAAACTAAACCATCTTTTTATGTCCTTACCTGACCCAAGTAATACATTTATTATAACAATAGAACAATTTTTCTTTCAGTCTGGGAAAATGTTACTGATTAAATTAAATATATAAATAGATAAATATTAATAATTACACTAAAATAAAAATTGCAAGCTTTTTTGTTTCACATATTTATCTAAAAAGAAAGAAATCAAAGGATAAGATCACCGAGTTGAGGGGCATGAAGCTTAGCAAGTTGGTGAGATCAGAGACGTATATAACTAAATATATTTATGTATGTCTCCGGTGAGACGCGCGGAGAACAGCCATAAAGGAGTGGAGAGGACTTGTTGCCACGCCACTCTGTAGCCCCCCCCCCCAACAGAATACGTCATGGGTAGTTCACGTTATGTAATACTTGTGCATTGACCTACTAGCAAGTACGGTTGTTCTATCTATGCAAAAAATATCTAATGTTTAACCAATATATCTACTTTGTACGCAGGATGCTGTTACAGCGAAAAAAATCGAAAGTGTTGTGCTATGCCATCCATAGAGAGCGTAGTAAATTGCTTGGTCTCGAGGGTTAAAGTGTGTCATGTAGTTCTTGTTCTTAATTTGAACGATTAATATTACCACTGTCAAAAATGTTTGTAACACAGAGTTTAACTTTTTAAACTGTATTTACGTCATCAAGATATATCCGGATTTTAATATTGAGTTTTTATGAACCTTTTGTTCACAGAAAATTTGATTGATTTTTTATTGGATCTTGATAGTGTGTTTTTTTCTACCACTAATCAACCATTTCCAGTTGCTACAAGTTACACCTTTAACGGTGGTGCTCTAAATATCGGAGGAAATCCGAAGAAAGAAAGAACAGACATGAGTAAAGCAGAGTTACTTTCAAGGTCAACGGTGTCTCTTGCGCTGAATTATTCAGATATTACGTGAAATATTTAATAAATAAGACTTACATAATGGATTTACGTGGATGGATTGATTTATAAAATGAAACAGGTAAGAAGATATATATCGTTTTAGTATGACAACATCGGTAACGCTCATCTTTGTGGTTTATAGGAATTGTTGTGAATCATCATTTTTACATAAGATGGCGTAGTGCTCTTTTAAGGCACATATATTGATAAATATTCTTTTATTTTTATACTTTTTTTCTTTACTTGATGAAATATACGAAATCATATTTCTATTTTTATACCAATCATTCACACAACGCTTCTAAATACATGCACAGGTACTTGGAATTCGAAAGGACGGATATTTGTTTTCATTTTTACATTTTGTTTGTATGTATGTGCCTATTATGTGCCTATTTGTAAAGTACAAAACTGTCATAATAATTCGCTTAATTTGTCTTAATATTAACATTCCGTATAGGACTTTTTTCATTTCCTTTATTATAAAACGGTTGTGGGTGGTGAGAGTATAACACAAAACTGGACTAATCACTAGCGTAAGAATACAGTTTTCCTTTTTCAGTACACAATGTCCTTGACCTAAATGAAATTTGAAAAAGTGCCCCAAACCTTTGTGGTGTTGTATCTAATTATTTTAATAATAACATGTTTATAATAATAAGAATAATAAAGTTATTGAGAAACCGCAGTTGTATAAACTTGTATCAACCTTGCAGGTTAGTCCCGATAATCATGACTCTTAATGAATGTGCCGTTACCTCGTTCCCATATTGCAATTGAAAAGCGTGAAGAAAACAAACTTTGTCAACTTCCGCCGAATTTTAAAAATTCGCTCTGTATGAAGGCGGAAGCATGTTTATATGTTTAAAAAATTGAAAACAATGTAATTACTTCTCACAATTCTTTTTTTTTATCATAAACGATGTCTAAAAATTGAAAATAAGTTCGCGATATATGTACATCCCTAACAGTGGTAAATGAAATATTGAAAACAATCGAGAAAAATTGCCTGTTTGCATGACTCTGTAACGGCACATATCCATAATAGCAAAGCCGTTAAGAGTCATGATTTTCAGGACAACCTCGCATGTAATAAAACAAAGATTAATCTTTTAAGCAAAATTAAAAAAATCCTGACACCAAACCCCTGTTAGAAAAACATTGTTATATCGTTTGATAAATTAATAAAAGTTGATGTTAGTCTGTTAAATCTGTGGTTCAATGCTTGAATAAATGACAGGGGTTTGGGGTCAGAATTCCAGTATTTTTGATAAAGTTTATTTATTGGTACTTTTATAGACCTGAAATACATGGCTCCGAACAGCCTTATAATACTGAACGGCAACATCAGGTCTAGTGTTTTTATTACATGTGAGATGTTTTTTAACCCTCTTGCTGCCGCGGTGAATTCGAAATCAACAACGAATAGCCGCGACGTCATAGTAACGTTGCGTCATCGATAATGTGGACTGACACCAGACTAGATCTATATGTCCATTGGTGCTATAAGGCCCTCGACCTTCCCGTCTGATTTACAAAACAATGACTTAACCACCCTTACTTACGTCTGAATGTTATCCATAGAAAATTATGAAACAAAATAATTATATTTTTTTTTATTTATGGCAAATAAACAATAATTAAACACCAATATTCTTATATTCAGGTAGATCTATGGGACATATATGTCCCAATGGCACTGAGTAGGACGGGACACATATATTTCAGAATTTTTTTTAAGTTTGTCAAAAATTGATTTGAGGCAAAGTTATTGATATGTATGAACTAGTACCAACCTCGCATGTAATTAAAACACCAAGCCCCAGTTTCACAATCATTCACTCAGCTGAGTGTACACTCAACTCAAATATTCCAATTTTTCTCGTATCAATATTTTAAAAATTTGAAAATTTTTTCGACAATGTTTTGTTTTGTTCAACAAACTTACATTAAACAATTAAAATGCAACATTAGATATTCAATTTTAAGAGTGTAATGTCTTAGAAATTGATATTGACATATTCCCAAATTTGAGTTGAGTGTACACTCAGCTGAGTGAATCATTGTGAAACTGGACCCAAGAAATAATCTTAAAACAAAAAAACCGAAATCCTGACACCAAGTCCCAGTGGAATAGATAAATAAATAAACAAACAAATAAATAAATAAAGAAGTAAATATAATACATACCATGCATGCCATACATGATAAAAAATAGTATATGATAACCGACGAGCTGGTACAGTGGATTCAACTGTACCATTTTCTTGGTTGTGGATATAAGGTAAGGTCGTTCATGACGTCACTTAATCTCTTAGGTTCTCGCTTACTACGCTGAAAAATGTAGTTCCGACATTGCAAGGAACTATTGCTAAGAAGTAGCGTATGTCGTGCTAACGATGTTAAAGCGATTTTTTTCAAACAGTCTACTCTTATCACTCGTCAAATATTCTATGTATTCTATGTACTTATTTGAATTTCGGAATGGGATATAGTTTTTGTTAAACGACGCGGTAGAATACAATTGAAACTACAGGCACTTGTTTCTGTCAGTAATGAGGTAAGTCATGACCAATATTACCTAATAATACAACACACAGGCACTTGTTTCTGTCAGTAATGAGGTAAGTCATTATTAGGTAATATTGGTCATGACTTACCTCATTACTGACAGAAACAAGTGTATTATTAGGTAATATTGGTCATGACTTACCTCATTACTGACAGAAACAAGTGCCTGTGATTGAAACACAGGGGTCCCTGACATAATATATAAAACATGAAAATAAAATGTTAAAATACACACACACACACACACACACACACACACACACACACACACACACACACTATCTTAACTTAAAATTAGTGCAAAGCTACATCATTATGTGTAAAATATTTGTCTAACAATGACCGACTACATACAAATACATTTCTTATAACACCGGAGATGACAAGACCCGCTACATGTATTATTAGTTGCTCACGGGTCTGAAAAAGCAAGGTAAATAGTTATAATAGAATTTAACTAAATGAAATGATAGCAGTTTTTAATTATTGAAATAAACGATAATTTAACGGTCACTGGTGTCAGACAACGATTTTGCATTGCATTGCATTTTGCCTGTGTTTTATCGTTTGACGATTTTCTTTATATTTAACAGGTCATGGCCAGTCAAGAATTTCACAAATGAATTGTAGATCTAGTTCAGGGGTTGCCTCAAAAGATTGCTACTCGGAAAACCAAAAAAAAATGTGAGTACAGTATACAAATCGGATAATTGGTATCTTTTTGGTAAAAGAACTATTCGTCGGAGGGTGCAATCTGCTTGGTGGCAAGATTTGAGAGTTGTCACTAAGTTCTGAATTGTTTTGTTGAATCCTAAATGTGGTCCCAGTTTACTTAATACTGTTGTTTTTATGAAAATAATGGTGCTTTTCCGGGCAATGAAAAGATACAATTTCTAATAAAAAACCTGGGATATTTCAATAAGGTGTCAGAAGGCACGTTTACATTTTGTTCAGACTGAAAATATTTGTGGAACTGGAAAAGTTACCACGTGATTAAACCATTTCCTTCCCTTAAGGTTTAATGCTCTTCATGGAAGTATATCTTCTTGTCAGCCACAGGAAAAATATAATTCCCACCATCCACCAGAGACATAATAAGATTGAACGGTTAGATGTCTCCTAGCACTTGTTTATAGTTAGAAGTCATGATGGCATTATTTTCTGCCTAACTTCAATATTCTGTGCCAGCTTAAAATAATAATTAACAAAAACCCTATATTTTGGAGGTTTTCCTGTTTTTTGTTTTGTTTTTAGCTCACCTGAGCTGAAAGCTTAGATGAGCTATTGCGATCGTTCACCGTCCGTCGTCTGTCGTGCATTGCCCATCCTGAACCATTTCAATCATCTCCTCTAAAACTACCAAACCGAATTTGATGAAACTAGGTGATTATGATGCCTTGGTAAAGGCCTTTAAGATTTGCACAAATGAAGGAGTTATATCCCTTGGGGCTCCATGAGGGGGGAAATAGTGACAAACTTTAAAAATCTTCTCTGAATCTACAAGTAATATACCTTAGTTATTTCATTTATAACATCTTTAGGTCATCTTTTTTCAGATTTGCACAAATGGTAGCCATGGGGCTCAAAATGGGGAAATTGTAAGGCACTGAGTGGGGAAATTGCTAAAAATTATATTTTTAATATATTTTTATATAGATCAAGGGTATATGTTGAAAGGTCAAGGTTGCAACTGCAGAAGACGACATAAATTACTAATAATCTTGAAAACTATCAACTTTTTGTAAAGGCATGTATAATAGAATACTGTAGGTATTGTGACAAAATCATTTTGATATATGGTACAAGGTTATATGTTGAAAGGTCAAGGTCACAACTGCAAAATAAGACTTCAATTACTTATTATCTTTTAAAACAATTGACTTTTTGTATAGGCTTGTATTTTAGAATATTGTAGGTATTGTGACAACTTTTATTTTGATATATGGTACAAGGTCATATGTTGAAAGTCAGAGTCACAGCCACAGAAGATGACTTAAATTGCTAATTATCTTGAGAACTATTAACTTTTTGTGTAACTATGTATTTAAGAATATTGTAGGTATTGACATGACGATCATTTTGATCATACGTTGAAAGGTCAAGGTCACAGCTGCAAAAGAAGACTTAAATTGCTAATTATTTTTTATAACTATTAACTTTTTGTATAGGCACATATAATAAAATATTGTAGGTATTGCGACAGCGATCATTTTGATATAAGGTTCAAGGTCATATGTTCCAACGTCAAGGTCACAGCTGCATTAGAAGATTTAAATTGCTAATTATCTTGAAAACTATTAACTTTTTGTATAGGCATTTATATTAGAATTTTGTAGGTATTGCGACAACGATCATTTTGATATATGGTTCAAGGTTATATGTTCAAAGGTCAAGGTCATATCAACATAGAAATACTTAAATTATTAATTATCTTGAAAGCTATTAATTTCATGCATAGGCATGTATATTAGAATATTGTAGGTATTGACATGACAATCATATATGGTTCGAGGTCATATATGTTCAAAGGTCAAGGACATAGCTGCATAAGTATACTGAAATTGATTAATGATTAGAAAATTATTCATTGCACTACAGTTACTTCATGTATTTTATATAAGCTACTTATAAATGAAATGTGAGTGGATATATTTCTGATTAAGTTTTGTGGGAGTTCTTAACTTGAGAAAACTTTCAAAAGTTTCTGTACTTAATATATTGTCTATTGCACTTTACAAACAATATTGGACATATCTTCAGGTGAGCATTAAGGCACATGGGCCTCTTGTTTCCTCTATTTAGCAGAAAAAGTAAAGATGCTATTTTCATACTTTTGTCGGATATTGAAAGGAATTTTGGTTTTATACAGCATTTTATTGTTTAATTTGTGTTACAAATTCCAAGTTAGATTCTATGGGCAGAAAATACACTTCCTACTATATTTGGAAAAGTAATTACCTCTAAATAAGCAAAGCAAGCAACAGACCAATCTTAACTAACTGAAATTCAAAATTAAAATTATCAAACTTTAAAAATTGCAAATTGATTATTCATTGGTTGTTTTTATTTTTCAGGATTTGGTAGTAGAATATTTGATTTGATTGTCAAGTCACTTCTATGTATAATGTATGTGATAAGAATCCAGTTTGTTATAGTACAAGATTATCAATGGTATGTAACCATGGAAACCTTTGCTGGTTTGATTTAATCACTGTGTTGTCTGATATTTTATCAAATGAATTACAGTTTGTAGTGAATGAATATTTCCAACTAAATCCATTTTGGAAGATATAGATAAATGTGTTTCATTGAAAATATATATTCTAATGTTATGATTTACTGAAACCGTCTGTATAACATTAACTTGGATTGTATCATACAATGAAAGAAGGTAAAACAGTACAGCAGATATTTTTCGGTGTCTGTTTTAGATAGTTTCAAGTTCATGACATACATAGACAAGTTGGTTGTGTCTAGTGATTTGATTTAATTGGATTTTATGTTCTAGTTAGAAATATTTCACCTATATTGAGACGTCACCAGCTATAGGTGAAGTGGCAGAAATTTTTACCTTTGCAGTGCATTAAGGGCAATGTGCAGGGAGGGTTCTTTAGTGTGCCATGCCTGCCATGACATGGGGCAATTGGTTTTTAAGGTGTCCTCTGAAGGACCCTGTGACATTTATTTCAAACTGCAGAGTGCTTTATATCAACATCCAACACAATACTAGTGAAAATCTTGTATCCTAAGTCCTGTTGTTGTTTTTACAGTTCTTTAGTATATATATACGTTGTAAACAGCTAAATTTTGTGCACATAAATTTCACATGAATTTCAATTCGTCTAAAACTTGAAATATTTGTTAATTTCATTTGAAATTTATGTGCAGTGTATATGATTGTATTATGAATTAAAAATGAGGTAACATTGTATAAATTTTGTTTCAGTGGGGGTAGGCGGTGCAATGCTACAATATATGATATAGTACCTGAAGACAATGTAATATGTTCTTCTCTTCAATGCAATTAAGTGGTAAGTATCACATTGGTATCTTGTCGTTTAAGCTAACTGCCCAAAGTGTCAGGAAAAATTATTTCTGCTTAAATTTTGGGCCAAAAATATTCCTTGTTCCTAAAGTCGGAAGTTTTTTTTTCACTTTAATTTTCAATTTTTAAATGAATGAAACTGGTAAAATACAAAATTATTGTTTTTATTTATTTCACCTGACCGAAAAGTCATATGAGCTTATGACATGGCATGACCTGTGTATGTGCGTGCATGTGTGCGTTGTTAACACCTATTTTTGACTTCTCCTCCAAAACTGCTGGACAAATTTCAATGATACTTGGTAAGAAGCATACCTGTATATGGGGTGGTGCAATTCAGATTTGTTCATAGCGTTCCCATGGCTACCAAAACTGGGTCAAGGTGACCTAGGGGTCCAAAAATCTTAAAAAAATTCTTCTCTAAAACTGATAATGGAAGAAAAAAATCTGATGTAATATTTTGCTTCTCTAGGGTCTGAAGCCTATAGTTTGTTCATTTGGTGAAATTTGGTCAAAAAATGGGATGCATTTTTGCATTTAATTTTTAGAATTTCGTAAAATGGCTTCAAAATTGTTATAACTTAACAATTTGAACAGATATTGTCATTTGATATGGGGTTTTGAGATTTATGCAGTTTAAGGCAATTTTCTTGCAAATATAATGATATATATGAATTCAAACATTGTTAGAATGTTCAGCATGACAAAATTTAACAAGATACAAAGTTTTGTAACTATATGATAATCCATGTAGGAGTTGTTGCCCCTGAAATGTTATTATTGACTTTTTAATTCTATAATTGTGCATTAGCTTGAAAACTATAAACTTTTTATATAGGCATGTATATTAAAATATTGTATATTGATAATAATCATTTTGAAATATGGTTCAAGGTCATATGTTCAAAGGTCAAGGTCATAGCTGCATAAGGGTACTGAAATTAGGAATTATCTTGAAAACCATGAACTTTTTTGTACAAGCATGTATATTAGAATATTGTAGGTATTGATATTGTGTTCAAGTTAATATGTTCAAAGGTCAAAATCATGGCTGCACAACCATATGGTTAATGATTTAGAACTTATTCATTGTACTATAGTTAAATTATGCTTATGAGTTATTTATAAATGAAATGTGACTAAATATTTCTGATTAATTATTACAGGATTTCAAAACTTGAGAAGTTTTTTAAAGTTTTTGTAACTAAGTTCTTTGCAAGTTTTTTGACATTTCCTCAGGTGAGAGTTAAGGACCATGGGCCTCTTGTTATTAGCTATTTATATGTATGATAAAAAAAAACTACCTGGGATAATTGAATATTGGAATAAATATTAACAGTGTGATCAGATTTGCTTGTATGTACTTGCTTGAATTATTACAATACAGTGTATTGTGAATATATCATGAAATAATGTATGAAATGAGGAAAGTGAACAGCTTAGAAGTGTGTGTGTGTGTGTGTGTGTGTGTGTGTGTGTGTGTGTGTATTATAATGCTCAGCTGTTGTGCTACTTTTTGAATTTTTATAAAAAATAAACATTCAGAAAGTAGCACATGACAATGTGACATTTGATAGACCAATAATTCATATCTGAAATTCTACTTCAATGGATGCAGCACCGACTGGGTAAGACACAAGATCTTCTACAGTAAGCTTGTTTTTAAGGTTGCTGTATAGTGTTTAATGCTGCATCAGCAACTTTTCAGTTATTCACAAGATGAACAATTTTTCTTCAAGAACAAATTTGTTAGTGAATGTGAGTATATAACCAGCTTTTACTTGCCCAGTCATTAGTCAATGTTATAGTGGTAGTACACTGGAGAAGCATGCCACAGACTGACAAACACCCTACTCTGACTAATTATTACTGACTCCAAGATGACCGTAAGGGACCAAAATTTTCTCACTTGCTCCACCTGGAGATCAAACCCAACACACCTAGGTTAAAGGTCTGTCTCTGATCATCCTGTCACTGCAGCCCTGTGTTCTTTAGGCAATTTTACACAATGAAATATAAATACAATTAACACAAACAAAAATTGATATTATTAATTTTATACTTATTAAAGAATAATTAGAATTTATTTAAAAAGTTCAGCCTATTATCTGCTAGTGAAATAAAATGAATCAACTATTGATTTCTTACATATTTATAATATAGTTTATTTTTTATTTGAGAAGTACTTGGTCGAACTTTCATCAAGCTTTCAGTGCTATTCATATTGACCTTGGAATGATAACATCAATTAATGGTACAACTTACTAAGAATAACCTGACAGAAGTTTTTTAAGAACCAGATGTGGATTAAAACATGGGATTTCTAGGGTTGTGGCTGGTACCAGAATATCTCTTCAAAAAAAATTAACAAGTGGAAGAAATGGGAAGACTATGTCAATATGTATTTAGAAATTGGCAACAGTGAAAAATATCACTGTTAAACTTTGATCCATCAAAATTTAGTAACTTCATTTTTCAACCTGTTATAAGTCAATCAGATTTATATATACCCGGTAAATTATTTTTATATTGTTCACAATATTTGATCTAAAACTTGATTGTTTGGACATAGAGACAAAGCCTTACTCATTTATTTATATATTTAATTAATTTTTGTTTGCTTGTTCCCCAAAATACATGTACTACCAATTTTTATCGAGCCTGGCATTGCCATAAAGCGAGACTTAGGTGTTACTTTTCCTGTGTCGGCGGTGGCACAACATTTAAATGCGTGGAATTCTTATTAATTAATTAATTAATTAATTAATTATTTTTTCAAATTAAACGCCATGTTTCAGTTTCAACTGCCTGTGTATTTAATTTACCTGTAATAATTTTATTTATTTATTTCATTTTTTTCAATTAAAATACTCCTCCAGTATTGTTTTGTATTGTAAGTTTTTTGTAATCAATTATGTACATTCTATAACAGGTTCAGTGGGGTCAAGCCCACCCTGGGTACTAACTTTACCAAAAATGCAGACAGAAGGAAATCACCCAGGCCTTCACCTGTTACATAATGTAGATTTTTATTTCTTATGTTTCTTATATTTTCATGTTATATATGTAACATATATGTATGTTATTGTATGAAAGTTAAAAAAAAAAACATGGTGACAACTTCATATGGTTAAACCATTAAAGATGTGGAAAAAGTTATTGAACATCCATTTGTAAATTGGAAGAACATAAGGGAATCTCGAGCCTGGAAGATTTTGGAGTCCAAATGTAAAACACATTTTAACAAATCACAGCATCTCAACCTTGATTTGAATCCAGCTTGGACAGATCCTAGTGTTACACAAAGTCAAGATTGTTGGCCTTATTTGACCATTCTAGATTTTTTTATTACCCTAGAGCTAAATCTGAAGATACCGGCTAATTTCCTGAATGCTTTGACATATCTCAATTAACAATAATTGCCATATGGAAATGATGGTAGCCTTACAGATTAAATTCTATATTAAATTTTTGATGTTAAATTTTCAATTTCTTTTTCACTAAATAGTGTGACACTGTTTTTTTCTTCTGGGAAATTCTTTTCAGAGGTTACTTGTTCACTTTGATTGATCAGGAATATCAGCAATCTAATATTTTTTTCTCTTTCTCTTTATGTGCCACAATTAGATCATACATTTCACTCAGTCTTATTCAAACAGTACTTGAAATATAGTAAGCTTTAAAACAGGTTATGGTCAAAGGGAGATAATTGAATTTTCAACCATGGGGTTTTGTTTGGGTTGTCTTTCTTTTTAATATTTTCATGACTAGCAAAATAAAATTTTATCATAATTTTAATATATATATATATATATATATATATATATATATATATATATATATATATATATATATATATCACCATCATCATCATGATATGCATATATCTTTTCAATATTTTCTGTAGCATTATGTATTTATTAATGCAAGTTTTTTTTTAAAGTTTTAAATTGAGTTTGTTAACTTCATATTATACATTTTGTATGTATTGTTAAACTCACATTTCTGATGAGGTTGTTTACTTTGTGTTGAATCAGTAAATTTATATTTATAAAATATAAAACAGGTTTTTCATCTTGATTCATCAGTTTTTTCTAAACACTTAGTTTATATTTTTGCTCATTGCTCACCAGTTAGTTTTGATGTTAGCCTGATTGAATTTAGAATTATTATAATAATTGTATATGTACTTTTTTATTTCATTTGCTCAAACAAGAGACTTTAACCAAATGTTTAATTCTCCACTGGATTGCTGCTATTTGGAAATCAAAGTACATAGTCCCACTGAATTAATTCTATGAAAAATTATTATAAGTATTTTGTCTTTAAGGTGGTTTTCCTTATGGAAATTCTTTTTTGGGTTATTCATTTACCATGATTGATCAGGGCTTTCCTTCTTTTCCTCTTTATTTGCTCCAAGGCCACGGTGGCCGTGTGGTCTAAAATGCTAGCTTATGGATCACAGCGCCTCTCACTGTCTGGGTTCAAATCCCACTCAGGATAGATCCGAGCGTGAGAAAGTTTGTCAGTCTGCTTGCTGAAGGTGAGTGGTATTCTTTGGGCACTCCGGTTTCCTCCACCATCCCAAAAATGACAGCCTCAAAATAAGTGAAAGAATCTTGACTGGGGCGTGAAATACCATTACTCCCCTCCACTCTTTTTTATTTGTTCCAACAACTGCGGTAGCACAGTTGGTAGAGTGCTTGCTCCGTAATGGGGAGGTAATGGGTTCGAACACAGACTGGGTCTGAACAAAAGACTTGAAAGTGGGTAGTGACTGCTCTTTTGCCAAGTACTTTGAATTAGAAGTGAATGTCACGATTCTTTCAGATGGGAAATTAAAATAAACGAGGTCCCATGTCCTGGTAGGCATTGCACGATAAAGAACCCTTCTGTATTATGTCATCAGCGCAACGCACAGGCAAAATTTCTGCACGTTAGCCTATGGTTTGGGATGTCTTGATATAAGTGAAATATTCTTGACTGAGACGTTTAACACCATTACTTAACTCCTTATTTGCTCCAATTAAATCATACAGTTCACTCAGTTGAATTCTTAGCCATGGGATTAAATTTCATTAAATTATAATAAATTTTCAGTCTTTCATGTGAAGTTCTAGTTTGGCCGTACAGCTGTGCCATCTTTCTTTTCTTTTCTTTTCTTTTTTTTTTCTTTTTTTCTTTTTTTTTTTCTTTGAGTTCCAAATATGTTTCCAATATAAACATTTATCAAATCTAGAATCTCCAAATCTTTCTACCTTAAAGGATTGTAACATACCGGTATTTCATTGGGTATCAAATTCAGCTCTTCTTAGTAGCTGTTTCCAATTTTTTGGTTGTCTTTTCACTTCAATTTTTTGGTTGTGGTGTTTCCAATTTTTTAATTTTTTGGTTGTGGTGTTTCCAATTTTTTGGTTGTCTTTTCATTTCAAGATGGTGTGGTGTTTCCAATTTTTTGGTTGTCTTTTCATTTCAAGATGGTGTGGTGTTTCCAATTTTTTGGTTGGTGTGGTTTTGTACTATGTTTTTCATCTTAAAACTACGATTAAAATTGGTACGGTTTTTTTTAATGACATTCATCAACATTTCGCAGTTATGTGTAGTTACAAATGGGATGTCATTTTCTACTAATTTTCTTGAAATTTCAGTCTCAATGGACTTTCATAGAATTTATTTAGCTTTTTCTGTGCCATTCTTGATAAGTCAGGCTTGGGATAATTTTCAGTTTTGGGAAGTTGTTTCAATTTGTGTAGTCATCAAATTCAATTCACATCTTTACACTTCAATTTGGGTCCATTTTGATTTGAAGGCAAACACCTTAACACTTTGAACATAATGGTCCCTGCACCAACTCTTAAAATCTTAGTTCATATCCCATTTCACCAAATCCTTGTAAGAACAAGAGGGCCATGAAGGCCCTGGACGCTCACCTGAAAATGATGTACACTCAGCTTGATTTTGGCAAACTGGAGCTTCTATTCTTAAAAGAGATTTTTTCCTATATTTCGAGCTAGTGACCTTCTTATTGACACAAAATGACCCATATATAAACTTGAGCTAGCTTTTGTCAAGAGCATCATTCTGAGCCGGTTTGATAAGATTGGTCTAAAATGGATCCCCTCATATGTGTTAACAAGGTTTTTAGCTCACCTGAGCTGAAAGATCAGATGAGCTATTGCTATCCATCTTCGTCCGTCGTGCGTCGTCCCTCGTGCGTCCTCCGTCGTGCGTAAACTTTTTACATTTTAATCTTCTCCTCCAAAACCACTGGGCCAAATTTAATGAAACTTGGTAACCATCATGCCTGGGTGAAGCCCTTTCAGATTTGCACAAATGAAGGAGTTATGTCCCCTTGGGGCCCCATAAAGGGGGAAATAGTAAAAAACTTTAAAAATCTTCTCCTCTGAATCTACAAGAGATATACCTTAGTTATTTCATTAATAACATCCTTAGGTCATCTTTTTTTAGATTTGCACAAACAGTAGCCATGGGGCTCAAAATGAGGAAATTGTAAGGCACCGAGTGTGGAAATTGCTAAAAATTATATATTTGTCACTATATCTTGAAAACTATCAACTTTTTGTATAGGCATGTATATTAGAATATTGTAGGTATTGACATGATGATCATTTTGATATATGGTTCAAGGTCATATGTTGAAAGGTCAAGGTCACAGCTGCAGAAGAAGAAGACTTAAATTGCTAATTATCTTGAAAACTATTAACTTTTTGTATAGGCATGTATATTAGAATATATTAGGTATTGACATGACAATCATTTTGATATATGGTTCAAGGTCATATGTTGAAAGGTCAAGGTCACAGCTGCAGAAGAAGACTTAAATTGCTAATTATCTTGAAAACTATTAACTTTTTGTATAGGCATGTATATTAGAATATATTAGGTATTGACATGATGATCATTTTGATATAGTTCAAGGTCATATGTTGAAAGGTCAAGGTCACAGCTGCAGAAGAAGACTTAAATTGCTAATTATCTTGAAAACTATTAACTTTTTGTATAGGCTTTTATATTAGAATATTGTAGGTATTGACATGACAATCATTTCTGGTTCGAGGTCATATATGTTCAAAGGTCAAGGACATATATAGCTGCATAAGTATACTGAAATTGATTAATGATTTGGAAATTATTCATTGCACTACAGTTACTTCAGGCATATTATATAAGCTACTTATAAATGAAATGTGAGTGGATATATTTCTGATTAAGTTTTGTGGGAGTTCTTAACTTGAGAAAAATTTACAAGTTTCTGTACTCAATATATTGTCTATTGCACTTTGCAAACAATATTGGACATATCTTCAGGTGAGCGTTAAGGCCCATGGGCCTCTTGTCATATAATTTGACCTAGTGACCTACTTATTGACCCAACATAGCCCATATATTAACTTCAGCTAGCTTTTGTCAAGAGCATCATTCTGACTAAGTTTGATGAAGATTGGACTAAAATTGGGTCATCAGGAGTGTTAACAAGGTTTTTCTACAATTTGACCTAGTGACCTACTTATTGTCCCAACATGGCCCGTATACGAACTTGAGCTAGCTTTTGTCAAGAGCATCATTCTGACTAAGTTTGATGAAGATTGGAAAATTTTGAAAATCAGCTGCTTACTGAAAGATCCTGAAATCAGACCAAGTATAATGGTTAAAGCTATCAGCAGCTTTCTCAGGGGGAACAGATCAAAAAATGTTACTGATGATACTGTTTGGTGAAATGGCTACAGTAAATGAAACACTGAAGAAAATAGACAATTTGTAGGTCTAGACCAGGTATTTGACCGTTTGAAAGATAACATAATGCAGTGTACCAAACTGTGGGAGCTACAAATGCCACAAATTTCCAAAAAGACTCTGCACTTAAAATGAAATGGGGAGTTGCCACTAGACGAGTTGATCCAAAGACGAAGGGATTGTGGAATCCTGGGAGTGTGACGGTGACGAATTTTCTACCCTGCATAGGCTATATCACTTTGTTTACAAACTCGCGTTTTGTAGTTGGGTAAGATTTTGTTTCTGCTGCCGTTTTTCTTCAATTATACTTCTTCATTCTATTAGTTGGCTCTTATAAAGTTTATAAATGTCAGTTCAACAATTTTAGCATTTAATTTTCGGCCTTTAATTTTCCTGCCTTTTGCGTAATTTGAACTGGTTAAGTCGTACCATTGGTAGCGATACCCATTGTATCGTACCCAATCATTAGTTAAAGTTTCTTATTGACCTGGGGTCACTCGACAACGGGTATATAGGCGGGTGCATTTTAATTTCTCGGAGCCCTACGGTTTCAAAAAAAAAAAAAAAAAAAAAAAAAAAAAGCCGTATTAGGCCTGAATCATTTCAATTATAAAGAAAAAAACCAACTCCCAAGCCTCCCTGGTTGTATCTGGATGTTAATGCCAACCCCAGCCTCCGCAGTCAGATATCTAAAAAATATCCAACAGCGACCCACTTGGTACTAGCACAAGAATTCATAGACTCGGGTTACAACCAGCGGAATAAAATTTATACTGATGGCTCCAAGGATCCCAAGACTGGGAAAACTAGTTTTAATAGTGTATCTGCATTAAAAAACTTTTGCAGCCAGAACCTCAGACCACCTGTCAATTTATACCACTGAGATGATAGCAATCAGAGAGGCCCTACTGTTGAGCCGCGAAAATCAAATAGCGGATCCAGTAATCCTCACTTCTCTATCCTCAGTCCAGTCTATAACTACAGGCAGGTCCAGCAGGCATGAGAAATTCTTCACCAAATTCGGTACCTGGCGGTCAAAACCAATGCCAAGCTGGTGCTAACCAAACCCGCCCCCAACCGTTCCTGGTCAAGTTAGCCCCCACTGAGCTTTTCTCACTTATAAACAAAGCCACCCGGGGCGAATGGGCTCAAACACTTGGCACCTCGGCTAGTCAATGGTTACGCGATCTACATATCAAACCTACCAAAAAAAACCTGCTCTCTATCACCCGGTCCGCAGCCTGGACCGCGCTCTAAATATAACAAGACTTCGCATGGGCGTCACCATGTTACATGGTTGCACCCATAGCCAACATATCAAGAAGTGCGGTCCGGCTTGCAGCTATTGCGGCCAACCGGAAACAATAAAGTAACGTTCTCATGCTATGCCCCGAATTTCTCCTAGAAAGACGGGAGCTAGCGGAGCAAGTAGGTCACAACAATTTCACACTTAAAGGGCTTCTCAACCCACCCGCCAGGAACCGTAACAAAATTTATTAACATTTAGCTAAATATATATACAAGATCCAGTAGTGCATTCCTTCCCAACTTACCCACTGATTTAAACATTGATAGTAATCTGTATATGCACAATTAATTTTCTGCGGTGATCAGTTGCGACTTTGTTCGTGAGATCCGCATTCTATGTGCTACTTCAGATAAATTAATTGTCCATAAACAGATAAATAAATAATTAATTTGTAATTTCCGTTTTAACAGCAGAAATTATTTCGAATAATGGCTCTTGCAAAGTAATAGGTACAACTGTTTGTTGACACACACACCTCCGAGCCCTGGGGTGATGGCCTACTACTCAAAATTAAAATCTTTATTCTTTAGATCTTCTCGCACCAAAACATGAAAAGTGGGGGCGCCAGCATGTAGATCCGAAGTGCGACGGATTGACACTCTCAGGTTAACCAAAATTAGCGCAAACTAATCTACTGCTGACTCATAACGGAAAATAACTGTCTCCTATTGCCAGCGGCCGCTTTTTAAGCAGTTAGCGTATACGCTAACCGCTTATTGGCATCGTTTCTACTAGGAAGTGATAGGTCAAAGCGACTCCTAGCGGTAACCTTAGACCTTTGACCGAAGATTCTAAGATGCTGTTTGGAGAGATCTACTATGCCACGCCTACTCATAGCAACACTTTTCATGTCAATGATATACAACATGGTGGATGTTGTCTTTTCATTCACAGAAGAACAATTTGTTCGGTTTCAGAATGCAGATAGGTGATCGATGTTACGCTATTTCAAACAATCTTCTGTGGGGAAAGATCGCCTATCTTTACGGCTGCAAGTAGAGTGGATTTTATGAAATCAAATCCAAAGATTTCAAGGATGTCGCTCGTCACCGACCGTGTTTTCGAAGCATGAAGAAGGTGTATCAAGCACTGTGTCAGTAATAGGTGCAGTTGTTTCATGTCAGGGTTCGAATTTAAGCTCGCATACTCGCAAAATGCGAGTGAACTGTTCGAAATTGCGAGTTATTTTTTCTTAAACTCGCAAAATTCTGCAAGTCGTTTTCGGCAGCCATGTTTAACATGTAAAACGAAAGTAGGAACAACGTGTTGTGCGCGCGCATCGTCATGTACTTAGTATATTTTGACAGTGTTTTCCGGTCGTCTGCAACTGAAATTTTAACGCAATGGACAAGTATTTGAAGCGGCCCGCCGCTAAAGAACCGGAAGAACCTTCTGCATCGTGTAGTAAAATGACTAAGACATCTTACGATAATAAGGTAATTTTAAAAAAAAAGTCAGTTTACAACGCGGCAGAAAAAAACCGTAAAAAATGGATGAAAGATTTAAATATTGAACCGGCGAAAACGGAATGGTCAATGAAATAATTTGCAAGACCTGCAAAAATTATGCACCATCGTCAATGTCAACTATTGTGAGTTAATAAAATATTATTGTATTTAAAATTACGATTTTTACCTGTATCACGCCATGTCTAGTTACGCGAAGTGTATTGACTTGTCAATAATGTGAAAAAAAAACTGCCGACTGTTGAATGAAAAAAAAAGTTACATTTTTTTCATCCAATTAACTGAATTTCATTAACGTTCTTTTACATCTACATGTACAATATACTCAAAAATAAATTAATAAATAAAATTAAAACCCAAAATTGCGAGTTGATTTTTCATTTTGCGAGTTCACAAGAAAGTCACTCGCAAAAATTTGCAAGTGGAAAAAAATCTGAAATTCTAACCCTGCATGTGCGGAAATCATTTCATTGTTGGAACTTGGATTATTATATTGGAAGAATAAGGTGCGTTGTTGCTATTCAATATATACAATACGGTATCAGGTCAAATCGCCCCCACTGTAAAATCGCCCTCGTCAAATTCGTCCACACTTTCCAAAAATTCGCCCACATGTCAAAATCTCCACGTTCTTAAAACGCCCCAACTTTTAACACAAGAACCAGTTAAATTTTGATGTGCCAGATGTGCACATTTCAGAAATACATTGCTCATCAGTGGCACTAAGATCGAAGTTTGATAGATAAAAAAATAAGCCAAACAGTTGAAAATTAATGAATCTAAAGTTCCATAATTATATAAATCCAAATCCAGATAAGGAATGCTTTGCACGTGGGAACAAACCTTAATATTTAAATAAATTTCTAAATTTAAGATGGCTGAAAATGGTACATTTTCTGACAGTACAAAGTACTGCCTACTGAGTTATGAATATCTGATTTTTTGAGATTTCAGAAGTATACCTTATAATGAGATAAGGATTTTTTGGTGATCAAATTGCACATATTTTGTGTAATTGTTTGTAAAGATGTATTGTTTGTACTGCAATGCACAATGTGTTGTGCTTTCATACAAATGTATTGCCTTAATAAAGCTATTTCATACCTAAAGAGTGTCCAGGTGTGTTGTGATAACTGTCTTCAGTTAATGAGTGACAAAAAAATTACATCTTTTGCCAGAATTTTATAAATTTGTTACAGTGGTTACAGTAAAAAGAATATGTGTAATGTTTATAAAAGATATTGTTTAAGGCGGGATGCAGAAAGTGTTTTCAAGCATGCTCCAAGTATCCGTCTCGAGTGGAATTCAACCCCAGGCGGTGAACAGTACTGTGATCTGTAAGCTTTAGACCACTCAACCACCGAGACCACTCACCGGTAATTGATGTAAATGACAAAATTATGTACTGTAATTATATACTCTTTGTGTATACTGTAATGTCAGTTTACCAATAAAAGAATTTATTTTCATTATTATTATTATTATTATTATTATTCAGGCAAACCATCTCAACTGTATAACTGATCAAATCCAGACTGGGCTCCTACTTTTAAAGTAAAACAGCTTATCACCAAGAAAGTCACAGAAGAAAGTGAAAAAGGCTAATAAAGACTTTGACAAGTATTTTCAATAATTTTGAACAACTACTGGGATGTAGAGTGCTGATTCCATCATTCTTATGCAGAATTAATTTTGAATACTGACAATGGCTGACTTGAGATCTGAAAAACATGGCAACTTTTAGAAGTGAACAGAAACATGTAACTTTTTTATTTATTGCCTAGTTAGAACTGCAGTAACTGAGTGTAAAGTACAAGCCTAGGTTAGGTTTGTACCAAATGTATTATAGAAAATAGAGTGAAAATTTCATTATTTGAAAAACAGAATGAATATATTTCATACCAAGATATCAACATAAAGCAAGTTTCTATTTAAAAGTAACTGTGATCCTTTTATTGATAATAAGTGAAATGATTTTCTATTCTGCTATGGCCTTTTCAAAAATGTACATATACATATTTTCACTTTTATATGTTGACAATAACTTGAGAGTGGCTAAGCAATGAAATTAAGTAAAAGAGTTTTTGTATACATGTACAAAATATATATCATGTACATTGCTTTTCTAATTATCTAAATATTGGAGGTTTTTTATTTAATACACACAACTACTGTACAGGAAGCATTATGGTAAAATAACAATGAAACAGAACATTGTTAGCTCTGGTCTTAATCTAGGACAGTCACAGTTTGCCTTTCTATCCATAGTAAACAGGTTACATGAATAATGTACATGGAAAAAAAATGTGGAGTTAAGAGACTTAGTCCATTTAACATCATTGCAAAATTTCTCAGTAGTGCTTAATAATCACAAATTTATTATGGAAAGATTAAGTATACAGTGTATATTGGGTCGAGTGATTGTAAATAAATTTTATCAAGAAAATAAAAATCCTTTTCAGAAGTTTAATTTTTACAGACAGGTAACTGAGTGTAAAACATTTCTGATTATACTTTAGTTTGAGACCTCTCATTGTAAGTAAAATATATTGCAAACTGCTGCACAACAACTTTATAACAGTAACACCAAGATTAAATTATTTTTCTTCATAATGTTTTAACCTATTTTTGCTTCATCAAGTCATACTCAACTTTTTTTTGAGTAAATGTGTATTTCAATATTTTCTCTGGAATGTTAAATACGATTCATTTTTCAAACTCGTTTGCTATTATTAGAAAAGTTTTTGTATTTGTTTCTTTTTTCCTTTCAGAAATAACACACTGAAGGAGCAACAAGCAAATAAAGAAAAACATCATGCTGCTAAGGCTGTTCAATATTTATTTAAAAAATTAGTCAAACATTACGGTAGATCTGAACAAGATACCATAAACCAGAATGCACCCTTATTTGTAAAAATGGACACCATTGAACTAGACAAGATACAATTCTTGAAATCGGTTACAGAATATTCATCTATTGAAAAGAGTCAAATTGACAATGAAATGCATTGATAACAGAAAATGCCCATGATTATCAAATGTATACTTGAAAGTAAATCCTGCTAAAAGATGAATTGTGCTTTTTCTTAATACACAAGTTATATCTTTTCATACATATTGTAGTCTGTTTAACTTAGATGGATTCTTTTATATCAAATGGCCGTATGTCCTTAATGAATATATGTCCTTTTGTAACAGAATAAAAATTAAGATAGTAAATTTAAAAAAATTAACATGAACTGGAACTAGTTTTTATTTGCAATATTTTTTTTTCATGTCGCTGTTAATGAAATTTTTCTCCAGAAATTTCTTTTCATGTTATTAAAGTACCCTAACATTAGGACCTTGGTGGGCAAGTGGTCTAGGGCACATGCTTATATCATTATGGTTGCTCAGCTGGTAGAGTCCTCACTTTGTATGTTGGATGTCAGGGTTTGAACCCACCCTGGGGCTGACCAAGACTAGAAACTGGTAGTTACTATCCTTTTGCCAAGTACTTGCCATTTAGAAATGACAGTCACAGGGTCTTTCAGAGTAGACCTTAAAAACTGGTGTCCAATGCCAGGACATGCATGGCGCAATAAAGAACCCTCCCTACACACTGCCCTTAGCACACTGCAAAAGTAAATATTTCTGCCACTTCACCTACAGCTGGTGATGTCTTGATATAAGTGAAATATTCTTCATTGGAATGTAAAGCCCCATTAGATGAAATTAAATCACATGTTTACAGATCAAAGTACATCTTACTGAGTAGGTTTGAATCGCACAGTGACAGCACCTAGGATAAGAAAGTTTTTCACTTGCTTGTCTAAACTCTTTGTCTATCTACAGGCACTCCAGTTTACTCCATCAGCTTAAGACTTGCCACCTTGATATTAATGTGAAAGAATTGGTATCTTGGCGGGTTCTAAAACACCATTTGCCCTCTCCACTCCATTCTAGTATACCCTATATAGAATCAAAGTTTACAACCTAGGGTGAATAATGATAGAAATAAACATGCAGCATTAGTTTTCATATTACTGATAATGAACTTATTTAGGTAATTAACTTTAAGACTTGCTTCTAAAAACATTTTAACTGTCCTATATGGTTTGATTACAACCAATGAAAGGCATAATTTCAAATTGAGGAACAACTAGTTGTAATAATTCCACAATTAGGTGTACTCATCTACAGATTCATTTTCATTTCATGAAAACATTGTTCTAATTATTTCTTTCATGAGTGGCATGTTATGTTATTTGGTTCTATTCAACAAGTTTTATGCCTTCACTTTATGTTGCAGTAGCAATTTTTCAGCCAGGAAGTAAGACAAGAGTAAGTTTATTAATTTCTTAGGATAAATCTGTGCATGTGCAAGATGTGGAAGTGTGTTTTACTGTTTCCCATACTCAGCAATTTCCACATGCTAGGTCCTGTAGTCAGTCTGCTCCAGACAAGTACCCAACTGTTATTCACATTATGACAATGTGTTCAACAGTCAGAACTCTCTTCAAATTTGTCTTATGTTTGACCCAGCCAGGGATTGAACCAACATCCCAACATACACCCCATCCCACCCTGCTTTGGAAGAAGATTTTCTGTCTCTGAACCATCAAGCCTGTATTCAGTTGTGTTGGCCTAGTGGTCTTAGGTGCCAGCTTGCAAATCAGAATGCCTTACCTATGAAGTGTTTGTTCCTCTGTCATTTGTTCAGTTTTTCTAACAGAACTAGTCTGTGACTTTTTTTTTTTTTGGAAACTTCAGTTTTCTTTACCATTGCAAATTTGATTGCTTAATCTTATCTTTGCTAGGTTGTTAAATGCCATCAACATAGCACAGCATAGTAGTGTCAGTTTGTATGTCTCTTAATGTTTTCTTGAAAACTGTTAACTTTTTTATAAACATGTATATCAAAATATTGTAGGTAATGATATGACAATCATTTTGATATATGATTCAAGGTCATACATTCCAAGGTCAAGGTCATAGCTGCGTAAGAAATCAAATTGTTAATTATCTTGAAAACTATAAACTTATTGTATAGACAGATAGACAGGTGTAACAGAATATTGTAGGTTTTATTATACTTATTATTTTTATATATGATTCAAGGTCATAGGTAACAAGGTCAAAGTCACAGCTGCAAAAAAAAAAAAAAGGAAAAAGGTAAATTATCTTGAAAACTATAAACTTCTTGTATAAACATGTATATTAAAACATTGTAGGTTTTGATAAGACAATCATTTTGATATAAGGCTCAAGGTCATGTGATCAAAGGTCAAGGTCATAGCTGCATTAGATGTCTTAAATTGTTAATTATTTTGAAAATTATATACATTTGAATAGCCATGTATATTATAGTATTGTAAGTTTTGATATGAAGATAATTTTGATATGTTTCAAGGTCAATGTTACAAAGTTCAAGGTCATAGCTGCAATTGATAATTATCTTGAAAACTAAGAACTTTTTGTATAGGTATGTATATTAGATTATTGTAGGTTTTGATATGATGATCCTTTTGATATATGGTTCAAGGTCATAGGTTCAAAGGTCAAAATCAAAACTGCATAAGTATATTGAAATGGTTAATATATAAGAAATTATTCATTGTCTTATAGTTTCTGTGTGCTTATTAGCTACTTATAAATGAGCTTTGACTAGATATTTCTTATTAAGTATTGATTTTTTAACTTTTCCAATAGTCTTTACATAAATGTTTATAGTGTGTCAGCAGTCATGTAATAATCTGCAATGATAAATGATCTCTGCTCAGACAACTGATAAGATTTCAATGGAACTTCAATGACCAAGGTCAAATGCAAGGTCATTGCATAGTTTTTACCTTCGTACTTTTGCGACTTTTTACACATTTTTTGGAAAAAATTACTTTTCGATGTATTGAGACGAGTAATTAAGCCGAGTCAAAGATCGTGAGTAAAAGAACTAAGATGCTGGTCTTCTTGTATTTAGGTGGTTAGTTTGGATACAATTCATTACTTCTTAATTTATGAATAAGATTTTTTTTGAGAGAGATATTTTGCTACACAGTTTCAATAAATATTTATTTTGTTTAATGCAACTTTCAAAATATCATGAAGAGGATTTTATTTTTGTATCAAAACACTAATACCTATCATTTCTATCAGGTGGGCCTATTTGATCCCTTATTTCGAAATAAAACTGAGAAATGGAGTAATGGTGTTTTGCACAATCACTGTTAACAGTCTATTCAAAATGGGGCCTGATCTAAAACTGATTACAACATCATATATTTTGTGACAAATATAACTTACATAATTCCACAAAACTAAAGGTCTACCAAAATCAAATCAGAGGGCTGCACATTTTTCCTGAAAAATTGAATTTCTCCAAGGACTATCTGTTGAAAAGTGAAATAATCAACATTTTATCCAATCTTTCCGAGCTACCAGGCTAACCGCTTTCCAGTACTTTCAGTACTTTGATTTCTTATACACTTCATTATTTACTTATTTATATAATAAATAAATAATTAGATAAATAAATAAATTAAATAAGATTATATTTCAGCGTAGACCACCACACTTATGACGGTTGCGTTTGAAAGACACAGCTACGTTGCGCATAGCTGGACCAGCATAAGTCCAAATCTACTTAAATAACATAATTCAAAATTGTCTCCCCCTTGACCGCCAACATCTTTTATTTCACATTCTAAGTGCATAAGACCAGAAGAGTTATCCCTCTTTGTAAAATTACAAGATTCATCTCCCTTTAGACTGATAATTTAACAGTTATGTCAAAAGCCGCCTCTGGCGAGCTGTTAACCTTTACTTTTACTTTTTCTTTTATTTTTACCTGAACACACACAAACACGTACACAAATGAGAGCATGAAGAGTACATGGCTGAGCAGATGTGTCCCACTCAGAGGCGTATGGAAGAATGGAATCGTGTGCATGAGGCCGGGGATATGGTAGTCGTAAAAAGCCACCTATCTCCTTAAAACGTCTTCTCCCCAGTACAAATGTGGAATGAAAGTCCAATCTTTTTATATGTGTACCCACGGCATGCAAGGATGTAAGAACAATGCTAAAAATTGGAAAAATAAAGAAAAATATCAATGTGGCGTCAAATCTGGATATCTTAAGTCATCACATGTTGACTGTCTTGTCTTATAATTATATGTGGTTTTATATGTCATTTAATGTTTTTTTTCTTTTCAGGGACCCCCTTTTAATATATCGGCGCCTCTGTTCGCCAATTCCTATACCGTCCTTTACGGTACCTACCCCTTTCTACCTCTTTCTGTACCCGTGCAGTACCGGGCAGGATACAATCAAGTATCTAAAAGTATCTAAAAATCAAATAAAATAACTGGTTCTGCACGGCGGGACAAATAAATAAATAAACTGTACTATACAGTATTTCCTCTCTTTTGTTGTTAGGTCTGAGTATGTGTCAGAATGTGTTTGAATGTGAAGTGTGCGTCTTTTAAATGAGACGATAAGGTTCCGTGTACCTGACAGCCTAACGGGGCACGATTAAGACCCCCTATGTTTATAGAAAACAGAGTAGGCGTTTACGCCGGCATAGGGCCCCTTCACTTATATCATCAAAACTGACATCAAAGCTTTCGATCTCCCATCATTAAGTCCCCTATTCGGAAACAGGCTTCAAATAACCCCATCCATCCATACTTTTTATCAAAATTACAAAATTCTTCTCTTTGCGTGCTCTCACGCCTGGTTTACCTATACCCTGGGTGTTGACACCGGGTACTTCACTTATAGCTTGGCGACCCCTTCCCTATGCACTCTCATGCTTTTCCGCAGTGCTGGCATCTTCGTCTAAGTTTGAGTATAACGCTTTACTAGTTAAATCATACAAAACTCAATTAAAATAAACAGTCTGCACAATGACCGCAAGGACCCGTGTGGACGTTAAACTCCGTCAACTCGTCGTTAATACCCCGGACATATACCTCTCAACGCTTGGACAGAAAACATGGAATCAACCAGTTTACCACTAGTTTTTTTCCGTCCTTTTAGGATCCGTCCTAAAAGGACTACCTGTGTCCTTCAGTATGATAGAGACCCAGGATCGCTTTACTGTTACACTAGTCTGGCAGAAGGTTGAGGCCAGGAACCAGGACGCTCCCAGTCCCACCCGGCCGGGGTATTATGGATGACCCTACGAACGCCGTTGTTGAACCGGTTAAGAAGAAAAAGCAAAAGGCTTCCACGCTCAGGCGAAACCGAACTCGTTGAAGCAGGAGGAGGGAGGTGAAACAGAAGAAGCCCGACCCAGAACCAGGACCAGTGCCGGCCCGGACAAACCAGCCAGCCGGGCTAGTTCCAGTTTCGGATCCGGTTAAAAAAATGAAAAGTATCAAACCAGTAGGAGTAGCCTGACCAACCCTATTTTCGGCAAGCCGACTCTCGGTGCGACGCATAATACGGGGAAGTCCGTCCCACCACTACCTATTCCACCAGCCACCGCAGCACTAAATCAACTTACAGCCATGGCGGCGACGAAATTACAACGTATGCAGCTCCGCCACATACCGCTTCCACCAGGCCAACCGGGTTACAATTACCCCACCTCCAGGTACCTTCCGCTAGTACGGCGCTGTATCGAATGGCATGGCAGAGTGTTATTCTGGTGTTCCCGCGAAGTGTCTACCTGTTAGCTTGCACAGCCGGCTCCTGGATCTCCCGACTTCGCCACAGTGCTGACATCTCCGTTCCTGATTGAGTATAACACATTACTAAAGTCACAAATTTGTTATATTTAAATCAACAGCCTGCACAATGGCCGAAAGGCCCGATGTAGACGTTAAACTCTTCCAACTGATGTGTAATTCCTCGGTAGTATAGTGGTGAGTATCCCCGCCTGTCACGCGGAAGACCGGGGTTCGATTCCCCGCCGGGGAGATGTCTTTTTCATCATTCACACCATAGTTTTTGCAGCAGCAGAAGACCAATGTGTTCCAGTTGTTCCAGTGTTCCAGAGATCCAATATCCCTGTTCCTGAATCCAGACTGAGGCACTACCGGGTGGGGGTGGGGGGGGGGGGGTAAACGTTCCCAGTTTACTCAAATTAATATCTGTATATTGTCTTAAAACCGTTTATTTGGCAAATCTTGGAGCTTTCCGTGTTAACTGTGTTCCGTGCTTTGTGTACTCCATGTGTACTGTACAGAACACCGTGTCTCGAGAATAAACTTGTGTATTGTTCCAATGTGATTATGTTTATTGTTTGTTTATTGTGTTTTATCTTGTGAACTGTGACTTATACTTCTCGTGGATTACTTATATATTACGGCGTGTGTATTCTTATATTCGTTATAATTTACATGTAAAATTTTAGTGGACAAATACTATTTCTACCAGTTTCCTTGTTCTTATTTTTACTTTCGACTCTTTGGATTTAATATTCTCTTTACAGTGGCTTACTCCGTGGACAAATATCGTGTTGTGAAATTATTCTTACTTCGTGGAATTTATGTGTAAACTAACTGTGGACAAACGTGTTGTTATTATTATTATTATTATTATATTATTATAACTATCTCGATCATTCATTACTGTGGGGCCTCGGGACAGATCCTAGTGTGAGAAAGTTTGTCAGTTCGCTTGCCAAAGGTTGGTGGTTTTCTCCGAGTACTCCGGTTTCCTCCACCATTCCAGAACTGACCGCCTCGCAACAAGTAAAAGATCCTTGACTGGGGCGTAAAACACCATTACTCGACTCCACTCCATTCATTACTGTGACTATCCAAATAACGGATTTTTATGTGAATCGTATGTGTTAAGTGAACAAAACTTTGAACAGACCTTGCTTTTATCAGTGCTCAAAGCTTACCTTTTGTCGTTTGTCAAATATTTGAATTTTTTAGCAGACCAACAGAAAACAGTACAGGCCTGTCGAAAGTTAAACACTTTAGTGCCGAATTAGTGCCGACTCGGCAGCTCGTCTTGGCCCCTTGGCAGTTATGTCTCGGCCAATAGAAATCAACAGCTCGGAAACTTTTCGGCAGCTGCTGTTCATCGCTCGGCTGTTTTTCGGCCACTTTTTCGGCTGCTCGGCACCTTTTCGGCCGCTCGGCTCTTTTTCGGCCACTCGACCCCTAGTATCTAGAAAACATCAGTTCATTAAACATGCCTGCAGTTACGTGTATATCGCAATATTTTTGAGAGAAAATTGCGAGATTATCTAACTCTGGGGTAAGTCAAAGAGAGATCAGTAGGAAAATTAGTAGAAAAGATAATATTTATATATCAACAGTGTCAGTTAAGAAGTTTCTGCAACATTTAAGACGACTTTTTTCTTAATCAAAAGTTTGATGACAGGTGTTGGAGTCTGGCCGATCTCGGAGACAATGTGTCTAAATAAAACTCCGTTTGTTCGACATTCTTTTGTTATGGTACTGAGAAGGTTTTGAACCGGGTATTGAAGCCAGGTATTTGATGATAACAGGTGATTAATAGATTAGGATTATGACACCTGATGTTTACCTGTACAGGTACATTTAATGACTAAATTAAAACTGCGATGGCAGAAGTCCAGTTTTTTGTTTTATGCAAAGATTTATGTAATTCTGGGGGAAAAAATCACATACAATGTATCTACTTTTCCGTCGTCCATATATTTAACGGTATTTATTAATTAATTTTTTATTATTTATTTATTTATTATCATTATTTCTATAACTATTATTTTTAAATTTATTATTTTTATTTAATTTATTTTATTTGCACTTATATTCCTTATCATTAACAAATGATATATTTTATTATTATTATTATTATATACATTTAATCTCTCTCAGATGATAATTGCTGAAAAAAAATCACATGTGTATCTTTTCCACCATCCGTTTATTTATTGGTTTTATCTTTTTATTTAATTTCATTTTATTTTATTTTTTTTATTTTTTTAAATTTATTACTTTTTTAAGTGTTTGTCATTACCGATTGATATATTTTATTATTTTTATTGATACAATTAAACATTAATCTCTCAGATGTTGATTGTTAGACCACTCGTTAGCTAGTGGCCGAGACTCAGCTACTGAGAGGCAAAATGAACTGTCGAGTCATGGACAGTTCAAAGAGCCGAATGAGTTTCCTTAACTCGGCTGTCGAGTGGCCGAGCTGTGGGCAGTTCCATTTGCCGAGGGGCCGAGAGTTGACAACTTTTCTGCCATTTGTTGTCTACAGCTCGGCCCCTCGGCAGCCGAGTCTCGGCTCCTTTTCGTCAGCTCAGTGTTAAACTTTCGACAGGTCTGTACTGTAGGTTTGACCTTTTTTTAATTATGACACCTGTGCTTTCGTTTCAATAAGAGTATACTATATCCAATCCCATTCAAACCGGTAAATCTGTAAAATATTACTTAAGTTAAAGATTAAAAGTTTAATTTAAAATAATAAATAAATAAATAAATAATCCTAAATCAAACTTTAACCCCCACTACCTTATCACTTTCGGCGCAGACAAAATACTTGTGACGGTTGCGTTTTAAAACAAAACTACGCTGCGCATAGTTGGACCATCACAAGTTCAAATTCTAAATCTCGAAAGAATTATCTCCCTCTTGACCATAAACACTTATTCACATAAAACTCATGACTTTGACTTGATAAACTGAAATTTAAATCAATCAACCAAAGATCAATATGACCCTTAAAAAATCGCTGTCCGGGATTCCACCTTTAACTGATTCGCCTGCCAAAAGACTAGTTACCAAAAATGATAGCGCTACCCCTCAGTTGATTACCAATACTATTCTGGCATTCTTTATACATATCTACCCCAAAGATAGACCCAGACGAACTACTTGAAGAAACTGACTTGAGACAAAAAATTGCAAATACCTATAAGCACAATCCTAGTAATTATAGGATTCAAAAACAGGAAATGGATTTCAGATCAGGACCACACAACAAACACTTTTGTGTCAAATTAAAAAATTCACAAGTGTCAGTTGGATAAAGGTCTTGACCTCGCGTGCCATCAAATCTTGTCGAGAGAGTCATCAAGAATGTGCCCCCTCGATATGGATTTGATGGCTATTAATAAGATAAAAGGTGTACATTCGGCCACTAGACATCAAAACAAAAGAAAGGGAAAACACCACTACTGTTATAATCAATTTTTGTGGCAAAATTTTCCCAACAAGTATAGTTGTGGAAAAAGTACTATACAATGTTAACAACTATATACCTGAAACTGGATAACTGATAGAAATAATAATAACAGCTCCTTTAAAATATTCACATATTTATTCTGGTCGTGGATAAATTTACAGATAATAGTGTATTCTTATCTGCCTACAAATACAGAATGTAACAATATTTTCTTTAGAATAAATTCTTTTGATATTATATTACAATAATTTCAAATAAATTCAACCGCTTCGACAAATAAAATTCAGAAAATATAATTTAAATATAAAAATATTATACTACATACCAGAGTGGATCGTATAACTTCGAGTTATACTAGACTCATTTTAACAATTTTAGAAAAAGGTGTTGATAGTTCGAAACGCAGAGCCAGAATGATTTATAGAAATATTTAGCGCCAAAAAGAAAGTTTAGTGAATAGTTTTTAGTATTATTTTAAGTGACCAGTCACGTGATATGTCAAGACACTGAAAATACATACAACTCACGACATGAGTTACAAATCACATTTACATAACATCACATAAAAAAACACATACAGTACAACATAAAAGACAGACATAGCAGCACACCTGGCAAAAGGCATTTGGTTACATACCAAATCCAATACGTTGTTCTAATTGTCAACTCTTTGGGCACACTTCACATAACTCCAAGCGTAAGACGGTATGTGCTAAGAGTAACCGACAACACAAAACCTCAGAATGCAACAATAATGATAATTAATGCCATAATTGCGGAGGTAATCACTCTGTCGCCTACAAAATGTGTCCCAAATTCATAGAAGTACAAAAATTTATTCAACATAAAGTTGAAACCTTTGAAAGGAAATCTTACAGAGATGCTTTTTTAGGCCAACACTCCTCCGCAACTTGTATGTCAAAACAAACTGATATTGACATGATCAATATCAGCAAAACTGAAACCTTTATAATTTTAATTCGGCCGCTAGAATAGATCCAAAAAAGGTTGACAAATTAAAAATGATCACTTTAGCAGCATATCGAGACAAGTCAGCAAAGCTGCAAAATATCATTTGAAAATAAACGTTGAACCGGAAACAATATTTAACAAAATCACCAAACCAAATGAGAACGAACCCGCTCAAACATCACTAAATACAACTTAAGAGGAAGAAATCAAAAGTATCCCAGACACACCAGTACAGGAGACAAATGAAATTAAAAAGCTAGTCACTCCCGTACGCCATGAGGCCAAACCAAAAACATGCAGACAAAAACTAGGGGACAAATTCGAACATAAATCTCTCAGACAGCGGAAGTACATACCACCACCCCCCCGCAAAAAAAAAAATAAATAAACACTTAAAAATTCAACTTATGATACTCCTTAACACACAAAAACAATGTCACTGAATTTATCCTAGTGAAACTGTCACGGACTAAGAATTAATGTTAATGAATAAAAACAATTGTTAAACGAGCTAGATGAGCTCCCACATAAACTTTGTCTTTAGGAAACTTATTATTGAGAAGCAAAAACCAGTCAAAATTCCCGGCTAATAAGAAATTACGCATCAAAATAGACCGGGTGCTAAGGACATAGGTGGGATCTCCATTTATGCAACAACAAATGTGGCAGTTACATCGATATGGTATGTTGATGCTGAACCGTTCGAGGCAATAAGTATCAACATCCTTGTAATCCCTTAACTTTGAAAAATTTAGACAAATTAAAATCACATATAAACAGCCAAAACTACGTCATTTTGTGTGACTTAAATGCGAAACACCCACTATGGGGCAGTGACAAATATTACAAAAACGGGTTTCAAATAGAAGACTGTCTGACTAATAATATCACTAATGATATAGTACTAATTAACCACGAAGAACCCACCAGAATATGTCCCCAGACTGGACACCTCTCACATTTAGATCTCACCTTAATTAACTCAGAACGTTCAGCTAAATGTAACTGTAAAGTCTACCCGGACGTCCTCGGGTCAGTCCACTATCTCATACATACTACTGTGCAACAATCAAAATTCAACTTACCCAGAGATATATTTTTGAAAAAGCCGACTGGAATAAATTCAAATACATCTGTTCCCAAATACAGCATTCAGGACATAATACACCAAGACAAACAAATCTCAGATAATCTAAGCCAGGCGATACTTAAGGCCGCGAATATTTCAATTCCTAAATCATCCGGCAAACAAAAACCTCGACCTTCTGACCCCTGGTGGTACGCCGCTTGTCAAGAAGCTAAAAATAAAAAACGAAAAGCACTAAACAAATTTCGAAAAACAAAAGACTCACATGATCACAAAAATTATAAAGATGCGACATAAAAATTTTAAAAAGTTAATTTTAGAAAAAAGCAACAATATTGGCAAACTTTCGTATCTACGCTAAATAACAGACCAAACATGAAACAAGTCTGAAATAAAATAAAGACCATCCTGGGTACAACTTCCAAATCCATGCCTGTCCTAAAAGAAAATGTTATAAACAACAAAAATAAAGCGAAAATACTAGCCAAAACTTTCGCTTAAAACAGAAGTAATTCAAATTTAGACCCCGAATTCAAAATAAATAGAAAAAATTGAACACCAATAAGAAATTCATGATCCAGAAAACAAAAACTCCCCTCTAAATGTACCACTTACTCTATCAGAACTAAAAACCGCGCTCGCCTCATAGCCGAACACCTCGTCTAGCTTAGATAAAATCACCTACACAGTCATAAAAAACCTTCCTGAGAACTGTCTGAAACTACTACCTAAACTCTTCAACCAAATATGGGAATCTGGTACTATGGCGCACCGAGAGTCGACTTGTCGTTCTAGCGAAAGAGCCCGGAGGTGGGGTAATTGTAACCCTGGTGGAAGCGGCCTGTGGAGGAGCTACATACGTTGTAGTTCAGTCGCCGCCATGTCTGTTAGTTGATTAGGTGCTGCGGTGGCTGATGGTATAGGTGGTGGTAGTATAGACTCTCCCGTATTTTGCGGCGCACCGAGAGACGACTTGCCAAAAATAGGGTTGGTCGGGCTCCTCCAGTTCAAATTTCACATGGAATGCGATCCTTAATGGTGGGGGACGGAATTCTGGTGATTGTGGACCATGTGGGTTGCGGCTTACTTTGGACCAACACATCACTTTCACCCTTACTTCACATATAAGGACGGTTGGCATCGGCCCGTGTCCAACAAATCGGCTGGTCACGCCAAGCCCTACAGACAAGATATGGTTTCTCCTTTAGCTCTGCTCACGTTTTAACATTCGTAGTGCTTAACATTGGTCTTGTTTCTTTTGTCTGTAGAAGGCGGTGGCTTATGGGTCAAATCCTGGTGGTGCGATTTTATTGGGATGTATGTCTTCCTTGTATTCCCTGGTGCTGTTCTGAGAGGAGATCCCCGGAACTAAGGCATCGCCCTCGTTGGCACTCCATATCGGCGGGTGGGGAACAAGGAAGATGAACCACCTTACACAACCATGGAAAATAAAAATAAAATTCAGAATAGTTCAAAAGGATTAAGACAGGATAGTAATGATGAAATAAATTTATCATGGGAAAAGTTTGTAGTTGTTGATTGAGCCACAGACGAAACATTAAAAATAAATCGTTTTGTGTTGTTACCCAAGCTCGACGTTTTATGGTGAAAAGGGAGGATAAACTTTTTAAAACTAATACTTACCTCCTTACTTTTAATTTGTCCTCACCACCAAAAGAAATCAAAGCTGGGTATTATAACATTGCAGTGGCAGTATATTCCAAAAATATTTACTATAGTACATTTTTCTAGCCGCGAATAGCTGCAAAATTGCTGATGCTCTATAGCAGTTTGCAGTTGTCAATTTAAATAGACCGCATTTTGAACATTTTCTTTCCTTGTGTGTATGTGTGTGTGATTAAATCCTGTCCACTTGAAATGCTTTAACAGCAGACGAAAAAAAAAAAAATAAAAATAAATAAATAAATAAAAAAATAAAAAAATCCGTCAATGTTATTAAAACGGAACTAACAGATCCAAAATTCATAAAAAACCACGCGGAGTGTTCCTCAGTCACTGCATAACTTCCGGATAAAAGATGATAAACGAATTCGTATGTCACGGTATTTTGCTGTAACGTGTCAAAGTGACTCACTAAATGGTACCGTTACGCTGTAGTCACATGTCAAAGTTGCTATCACTAAATGGTACCGTTACACTGCAGTCACATGTCAAAGTTGCTATCACTAAATCGTACCGTCACACTGCAGTCACATGTGTGGCGGGGCAAGCGTGGCCCCTATTGCAGAACTTCCTCGAGATTGGGTGCTGTAAGGGTCTAAAGGACTCAGGGCTCAACCAACTTAAAGTTAATTGTCCTCCCTAGTCCATAAAGACAAATCCTGGCAGATTTAAGTGATAAATCGAATTATCTGCCCTTGGCCGAGATCACGTGCTTCCAGGTTCCTCAGAGGATTGTGCCTCTGACATTCAACATATTAAATGAAAACAAATAACCGTTTTACCATTTATTAAGTAATAAATAAATATATATATATCTCTAATTAAATAAATCACATAGTTGTACAATAAATTAAAGAAGGTTTCAGATATTTTGAATGGACAATAAATACTAATAATTAATGCCAAAGAGCCAAAAAAATGAGTTATATAAAAAAATAAGAGAAGAGAAATGTGACGTAAAAAAATAAGCAGTCTAGATCATCCTTAACAAAAATCCTAATTTGGTGTCAAAAATATTTCCTAACAAAAAGAAATAATCCTAAAAAAATATTAGCCTAACCTAATCAAAAAGAAAGAAAACAAAAAAAAAAAAAAATTTTGAATTTAGATTTTTTGTTGTATTTACATGTCGAAGTATAGCCAAAATAAACCTTATTAAAAAAAGGGGTACATATCTCAGAAGAGATTATGTAAAGCCAGTCAAACCTGTGGTTTTCCACTGACCGGGGCCAACTGAAAGATTTATGGTCAAATCGCGTGCCTTTTATACCCGTGAAAGCTATAGAAATTGAAGATCCAATGAGAAACAAAGAGAGAGTGGCGATTGACCAATCAGAATGAAGCTACTAAACAGAGTACGGAATGAATGACAAAATGGCCGAAACTTGCGGGAATAATGATGTAAAAATTTAGAAGTTAATTTTGACAAAAATACGCAATGATGATCACGGAAGAAGTTACGAAAATGTAAAACATAAATGTGTAAAACGTAAGTAAAATTTTGGAAGCGATAAGCTGATGAAAAACGTGGAAATTAAAAAGAAAACGGATCATCACCATCACATTCCTCCCCCCTTAAAAAGAAAATCAATGAATATGGAAGATATGAATTTGATTTTTAACAATTATATATATATATCAAAAATAAATTTTCTTAAAGCACCAATATGTATATATATAAATTATGGAAACAGAATAAATAAATGTTACTATCAAAATACAATTTTACAAATATAACAAAATATAGACATAAATAAATGCAATTTTTAAAAATATAGTCAGATAGAAAATGTCCACAAGTAAGTCAATATAATTACAATATCTTAAAAATTTCAAACAAAAGATGGATCATCGATCCCAAAGTCCTTAAGAATGTTATAATACTCGGGCATATCAGGTGTAGGAGTGGGAGTATCCAATGCTCTCTTAGGTGCCCTGGGAATTCTTACATCCTCCGGATCCACAAAATAAATATTGTCCTGATAGATAATCTTAATGTCTTCCATGGTCTTTCTCAAGTGTTGCATTTTGACTTTGTGTTTTTCTTGCAGATGTTTAGTGACTTTACATCTCTTGAGGTTCCTTTTCCCACATAAATGACACTCGAAGAGTTTTATCTTTCTAGTGTGACACTTCCTCCAGTGAAGGTTTAATCCAGAGTAAGATAAAAAGTTATTGCAAGACGTGCAGGATGGCACTGGGCAAGACATGCCCCCTGTGCTTGGAAACCTCAGTGTATTAGAGGTGTTCATATCTACATCAAGGTCGTCTTCCGACGAGTTGTAGAAAATTTCTAAATGAGATCCAGCCATAATCTCTGAAAATATATATTAAATTTCACATGTAAAGATTTAGAAATTAAGATAATCAATAGTCTTCTTCTTTCTGGGAAGCTGAAATAAAAGCTGAAACAAAGCTGAAAAATAATGGAATGTATGAAGAATCATACATTTTATTTGAAGCTGTCACTACCAACATGTAACATATCAATCGTCGTTGAAAGTTACTACTTCAAAATATGCTCTTCACACATAAAATTGCTAAAGTAAATGCAAACAGTTATTACCATTAAGGTAAACAAAGTAATCGCATAAATCAAATGTAATCGATTTCGAAGCACATAACTTTAAGTACAACTTTACTTTTTGAAAATACAGAGCTTGAAAAATTTACATTTTGGTATGTAACTTTTACTAGTTTAAGAAATAATTGACTATTTTTTGCCAACATTTCTCTCCATACCACATAAATTTGACAATTTCATAGAAAACTTATTTACATAAATGTAAATACGGAATAAGTAAGAATGATAACTGTTGATTTATCATTTTGTTCTGAGTCAGCTTTTTCCAAAATTAGGAAAACTACTGATACTATTAAAAGTGACAAAATCATAAAAATTGAAAAATGGTATGAGGAGTAAAATTATTGACCTTGACCAAAAATTATGTTTCTAAATAGACATACCAATAAATAAAGTTGCAAAACAATAAATACAAATTTTTAAGTTTGAGATATGTATCCTTGTTTAGAGTTGTAATTTTTTTTTTAAACTTAAGAAACATTTGCCGTCAAAATTATATACAAATTAGGATTTTAGTCTGTTTACATTACACTACTGACTAATCAGTCAAAAATTTTACTCAAAATAAAAAAAATCAATTTACAATATATACGTGATTAGGTTAGGCTTATAGAAATATGTTTATCTCTCATCTTAACTTAACTTGGGCTAAAAATTACTGGCTTCCTGATTTCCCGCCCACATCTGGTACGTTTAGGCGTCGCCTGAAAAGATTCATCTTGAAGCGAAGACTCTAAAATCTCCGAATGTTCAAGATTTTCCAGAGTCTCTTCAAGAATCTGAGTCTGTTCTGCCTCTATCTGGAAATCAGGGGGGTTAACTCCCTCATAAGGTTTGAGATAGTCAACGTGCACAATTATGTTATTCTTTGGGGATTTTTCTGAATCCTATACGTGACACTTGATAACTTTTCTAATACAAGAAAAGGACCTGTCCAACCCAAGCCTAATGTGATATTAGCTGTAGGGGGATACCATCTCCAAACAAAATCACCTGGAGAAAATTCTCTAAGCTTAAGTCCTGTCATAATATTTCTTTTGTCTACGTGCATCTAAAGAGAGATTAACCTTAGCAAGATTAAAAGATTCTGTCATACTTAATTTTAGCCATTCAACATATTCTACTGGACAAAAGATATTTTCTTGATCTGGAGATTCTCCTACCGTGATATCAATTGGGCAAGATATTTCCCTTTCCAGCATTAGTAAGTTTGGGCTGCATTTGGTGCTTTCCTGTATGGATGACCTGTAGGCCATTAACACATAAGGAAGATGATCATCCCAGTTATCACGACGTTCATTCACCAACATAGCCAATATACGCTGCAAAGTCTGATTGAATCTTTCGACTAAACCATCAGATTGCGGCCTATAGGGGGTAGTATGTGTTTTATCTATCTAATTTCTGGCAGACAGTTTGAAAAAGTTCTGATTCGAACTCCTTACCCTGATCAGAATGCAGTTGCTTAGGTATACCGAAACGAGAAAAGAACTCGGTCACTAACTTGTCGGCAACAGTGAGAGCAGTATGATCAGGTACAGCGAATGCCTCAACCCACTTGGTGAAATAATCACATACAACAATTATGTATTCGTTGCCGTTTTCAGTGATAGGGCAACTTCCGACAATGTCAACACCTACTCTATCTAGAGGTGCTCCGACACTGGATTGCTGTAAAGCGAATCTACCTAAACCAGGACCAGGTTTCCCTCTAGCACAAATATCACACTGTTTGCACCAGCGCCTGATGTCACTTCCCATACCTGGCCAGAAGAACCTACTTTTAATAGAGCTGGTTGTACGCTCACGACCTAAATGACCATTTTTACAGTGTAACTCAGAAAATATCTTGCTTCTTATTTGTCTAGGAGCAACAAGGAGGAGTTTATAGTTATTTTGATTAAACCACTTATAATACAGCAAGTCGTTTTGCAAAACCAATAACTCCCAAACAGACCAAAGTGCTCTAACATCAGAAGAAGCATCTTGAACCTGAGCTTCAGATGGTTTGGAATCAGAATTTGTCTTGAAATCAATAATTTTACTGATATCTCTATCTTCGATTTGCATCTGAACTAACTCATCATGAGACCAAACTGGCATCCAATTAGAGACAACATCAGTTTCAACATCTGACTGAGATAACTGACTATCTGAAACATCCGAAACATCTGCTGTCTGAGCATCTGCATCAATAATGGGATTATCTGTTAAAACAGCTGACAAGGGTTTGTCGATATTCGGCAATGTTTTGTCATCAATGATCACAGTTACCTCACTATCTGAGTTGTTAAGTGAAAGTTCAGTCTTATCTGTTAAACAAGGACAATCATTATCCCTACATCTCTTCCGGGGTCTACGGGAAAGAGCGTCAGCATTCATATGCAAATTACCTTTGTGATGTTTTATTTCAAAGTCATATGTTTCCAAGACAGTGAGCCAACGAGCAACCATACCTTCGGGGTTCTTAAAACGCCTAAGCCAAACTAAAGAAGCATGATCACTCCTAACAATAAACTCCCTACCATATAAATAGTGTTTGAAGAACTTGATAAATGTCACAACTGCAAGTAATTCTCTATAAGTAACACAATACCGAGATTGTGGTCCACTCAAAATTTTACTCGCATACGATATGACTTTTTCTTCTACATCAATAACCTGAGACAATACGGCACCAATTCCCGTTAAACTCACATCAGTATCAAGAATGAACTGAGCATTTCTATCAGGATAAGATAATACTGGATCAGTTATCAACCTTTCCTTAAGATCTTCAAAAGCATTTTGGCAATCTAAACTCCAGATAAACTTCCTACCCTTACGAGTTAGATGTGTTAAAGGACTAGCAATAGTAGAAAAAATTGATACAAATCTCCTGTAATAACCTGCTAGACCAAGGAAACTTCTAACCTCTGAAACGTTTGTGGGAACAGGCCAAGTCTTGACGCTATCAATGTTTTTGGGATCACACCTAATTCCATCACTTGATACAATATGACCCAATAACAATACTTGTGTTTGAAATAATAGACACTTAGATGGTTTCAATTTAAGATTTGCCTCTCTAAATCTATCAAAAATGACTCGTAAGTTATCTAAAGCAATGTCAAAAGTTTTTCCAAAGACAATGACGTCATCAAGATAGCACAAGCATCTATCCCACTGCAAACCTCTTAAAACTAACTCCATAAGTCTTTCAAATGATGCTGGAGCATTGGAAAGGCCAAAAGGTAATACCTTAAACTGAAAGAGCCCCATATGAGTGCTAAATGCTGTCTTGTCCTTATGATTTTCCGACATTTCACATTGCCAATAACCTGACACCAAATCGAGGGTTGAAAACCAAGATGATCCCGCCAAAGCATCCAAAGAATCATGTATTCTTGGCAGAGGATATGCATCTTTCCTTGTGACAGCATTCAATGATGACCTATAATCAACGCAAAAGCGGATTGAGCCATCTTTTTTCTTAACCAAAAGCAAGGGAGATGACCAAGGACTTGAACTAGGTTCGATAACATCATCCTTCAAAATGCGAGCAACCTCTTTTTCGACAACCTCTTTTTGAGCAAAAGGGATCCTACGAGGCGGTACCTTCACGGGCTTTGCAATACCTGTATCGATGGTATGCTTGACTAAACCAGTGCGACCTAGTTTTCCGTCAGGGCCCATAAATACATTTTGATTTTTGACTAACAATCATGAGACCTTAAGCTTTTGCTCTGCAATCAAATCCTTAGAGGCACTATCAAACAGAGGCTTCAAATGATCTGGAATCTTTTCAGCCGAAGTTAAATCAATAGATTCCCTATTGTCATTTAAAATAGTCATGTCCTGAATAGCTTGCAAATTTGCAACAGCCAAATCACTCTCAAGTTTGATTTTAGAATTAGTGATATTCATTACTGAAAGAGTCACCTTTCTAGGATCAATAACTGAACGACACATTAAAACTCCCTTTTGACCTAGTGACTTGAAAGGTTCAACTAAAATCTCATTTGCCTGTATGCTATCACCATCTACATAAGCACTATTCACCATTTTTGACTTAGGATGAATAACTGTGTCTTGACACAACCTTACTCTTGAGCAACCAACTGACTTTTTACGATCTAAAGTAATGATCTGATCCTGTATAACCAAAACACCTTTAGAAATCCCAATACTAATATCATATTGCTCAAGGAAATCAAAACCTAAAATGCCTTCAATATCACCTAATTTGGCAACTACCATCTCTTGTTCAAATGTGCTTTTACCAAGTCTGAAAACAAAGTTAGCCTTCCCTAAAAGGTCAAGATGATTACCATCAGCGGTGGTAAGTATATTATCAACCGGTTTCAAATCAGGTTTTCAGTTAGTTTGTTGTAAATATGATTAGAAAGCAAGCTTACAGCCGATCCAGTATCTACAAGCATCCTATATTTCACTTCACCTATATACACTGGAGCATAAAGACACGAATTTGTAATTTTACTAATATGAAACTCAGGCCTATGTTTTAAATCAGAATCCAGGGCTGGGCTTTTGGCCTCAAACTCAGCCCCAACTAGTTTGACAACACTGAATTATGATGCCTTTTGGACCTTTAAGCAGGAGACAAAGATGGACTGCGAGACAAATTCCTAGAATTTGAACTATGCCTAGGCGAAGGACTACCATACCGGCTTGATCTATATCGATCATTATCTAAAGAGCTACCACTCATATGCGTGTTACTGTTTGAGTCGCTTGCTCGATAATAATTACGATTTTGACCAAGCTGACTATCATTATTACTATCCCTGGAACTCCTGAAACCACGACCTTGACCTCTTTCAAAACTAACACTTCTGTCTTGCCGACCATGATAACTCCTATCCCTATTCCTACTTCTATGATCAATGTCTTGTCTATGAGAGACTAAGTCCTCAATCCTATCAGTGCAACTTTCCAAAGCACGAGTTAGTTTCTTAAACTCAAAAGAAGACATCTGGCTTGGAGACTGAGACCGATGCTCTACCAAATTATTGATTTTACCAATGCAATTATTCAAAGCTAAAGTTAACTTTGAAATCTCATTTGACATTGAAGAATTAATATCATGAACTTCAGAAGTAACTGACTTTGAGGGAGGCTCAGCAGATCTAACAGCCTTAACTCGAGTAGACTCATCCTGAAAACTAACTTTAGGCTTCTTAACAACATTTTGACAACTTTCAAAAGCTTCGACCTCAACAGCCAGAGAAATAGCTGCTTCCAATGTCTTAGGGTGACTAAATGATACATGTTTTCTAATATCATAGTCAGTGATACCAACTATAAATTGATCCACTATAATAGGTTCTCTCCAAACAGGAGGAATTTCTGGAAAAGCTAGACAAGCTATGCGCTTGAGTGCATACCCAAAATCTGTTAATGACTCTCCTTTTTGCTTTTTGCGAGAGCGAAACTCACACCTGTAAGCAGACTCACGTCCCTGAGGATTGAACCTCCTAGCTAACACAGACTTAAGTGTGAAATAATCACTAATTTGATCATATGTTAGATCACCAAGCATTCTGCGAGCAGAACCTCTCAAACACATAACCAGTTGTTGCGCCATCTCATCATAAGACCACTTATTCCACTGTGCAACCTGTTCGAACTGAACTAGGAAGTCCATCCACTCAACACTAGTCCCATCATATTTATCAGGTTCCTTTTCACGCCTTTGAACTGAACCTCTATTGCTATTCATACCAAATGAATCAGCATTAGACCTAGATGAATGCCTGCTGTCATAAAATGTGTTACAAACCTATGTAGTAAAGGGCTACGACTATCCATATACCTAAGAGAACTTGAAGGCAATTGATATTCACTAGCTGAACGAGACCTATAACCGCCATATTGAGGAGATGCAATAGGATAAGACTCATCACCAGTATTGCCAACTCTATCTGGAAGCGTCTCTGGTACATATGCCCTGTTACTCAAGGGAGTCCTTGGCAAAGAATCCATATCTAAATCAGCACCTTGCCTAACACCCCTATCAAACTGATAACTACCTTCCAGATTAGAACTATTAACCTGAGGCACACAATGAGACATAATAGGAGTTGAAGTCCTAACCTGTTTGAGATCAGATGTAATTGGGTTACTCAAAGACACATGACAACCAGCACCTGAACTAGCACCACTACCTGGCCCTAACATACTACTAAATGGATTAAAACTGTAGTCACAATTCTCTAACAAATTTGAATAATAATTTGAATTTTGATTGTTAAACGTCATGTTTCAAGCACAATCCTGGTCGCGGCACCAAACTGTGGCGGGGCAAGCGTGGCCCCTATTGCAGAACTTCCTCGAGATTGGGTGCTGTAAGGGTCTAAAGGACTCAGGGCTCAACCAACTTAAAGTTAATTGTTCTCCCTAGTCCATAAAGACAAATCCTGGCAGATTTAAGTGATTAATCGAATTATCTGCCCTTGGCCGAGATCACGTGCTTCCAGGTTCTTCAGAGGATTGTGCCTCTGACATTCAACATATTAAATGAAAACAAATAACCGTTTTACCATTTATTAAGTAATAAATAAATAAAATAAATATATATATCTAATTAAATAAATCACATAGTTGTACAATAAATTAAAGAAGGTTTCAGTTAATTTTGAATGGACAAGAAATACTAATAATTAATGCCAAAGGGCCAATTGACCAATCAGAATGAAGCTACTAAACAGAGTACGGAATGAATGACAAAATGGCCGAAACTTGCGGGAATAATGATATAAAAATTTAGAAATTAATTTTGACAAAAATACGCAATGAAGATCACGGAAGAAGTTACGAAAATGTAAAATTTTGGAAGCGATAAGCTGATGAAAAACGTGGAAATTAAAAAGAAAACGGATCATCACCATCACACATGTCAAAGATACTCTCACAAAATCGTACCGTTACACTGCAGTCACATTCAAAGATACTCTCACTAAATGGTCTCGTTACACTGCAGTCACATGTCAAAGATACTCTCACAAAATGGTACCGTTACACTGCAGTCACGTGTCAAAGATACTCTCACAAAATCGTACCGTTACACTGCAGTCACATTCAAGATACTCTCACTAAATGGTACCGTTACACTCCAGTCACATTCAAGATACTCTCACTAAATGGTCTCGTTACACTGCAGTCACATTTCAAAGATACTCTCACAAAATGGTACCGTTACACTGCAGTCACATGTCCAAGTTACTCTCACTAAATCGTACCGTTACACTGCAGTCACATGTCCAAGTTACTCTCACTAAATCGTACCGTTACACTGCAGTCACATGTCAAAGATACTCTCACTAAATCGTACCGTTACACTGCAGTCACATGTCAAAGATACTCTCACAAAATCGTACCGTTACACTGCAGTCACATGTCAAAGATACTCTCACTAAATCGTACCGTTACACTGCAGTCACATGTCAAAGATACTCTCACAAAATCGTACCGTTACACTGCAGTCACATGTCAAAGTTACTCTCACTAAGTCAAACTTATAATAAAAAAAAATGGGTGTGGCTTAACTAACGTGGGAATGATTTCGAAATTTTCTTTCCTTTTGTTTGTGTGTGTCTGTGTGTGTGTTTAATCAAATCCTGTCCACTTGAAGTGTTTTAGCAGCAGACAAAAAACAATCCGTGAATGTTTAAGAAAACGGAACTTGCAGATCCAAAATTCATAGAAAAACCACGCGGAGTGTTCATCAGTCACTGTATAACTTCCGGATAAAAGAACCGATTCGTACCGTTACGCTGCAGTCACATGTCAAAGTTACTCTCACTAAATCTTACCGTTACGCTGAGGTCACATTACCGAAGCGGTTTATGATTCATTTGTCCCATTGTCTACTTTTCGCGGTTTATGATTGATTTGCCCCATTGTCTACTTTAACAATTCATACTTTGATGACCGATTCAATGTCAATCCTTAAGAACATTTTTACAATCCGAAGTGTTTTTGGTTTTTTTTTTAACTTTTACATAATTGTATCATTTATTTTCTCTCTGTTAAAAAAATCATATTTGAATCTATCGAGCGGTATCTTCTTTGATGTTAATAAAATTGTAGTTAAAAAACACAATCAGAAATTTTATAAATAACAAATCGGAAGTATTACACATTAAAATGTCACAACTTGTATTATATTTTAAACTAAACGGTATATATATTCAGAATGTATATGATATGGCAACACTAATATTTTTAACTGTTAAATAAGACAGAACTTTCTTTACTTTTCTTTCTAAGTTTCTTGACCTTTTACATTATATATGCAGCTAGCATCATGTCCATACACTGCTCACTATGTCGAAAAAAAGATACAGGCTCCGATGAGCAAATATAGTAATGTCCGAATATTGTTATTAAAAAAACGCTCTGTCATAAAATAGAGACAACCACATTTATCGAATCATCAATACAATAGTGTCCGACTTTGCCATAAGATTTATGGCTGCCATCGTTAATGCTGACGATAAATATGATGTCGCTTGTGTCCAACCTTTACCTGATATATTTAACGTCCAAAAGTTTTCTTTTCGGATTTTCTTTCATTCTCGGAATTGCTTTTGCACTTGACGGGTTGAGCTAACGAAAAAGTAAACGCTTATCTTTCCGGATCAGATCGCTTCCTTGATGGAAATATATGTGTTACTAAATTTGTCAGTTTTCAGAGTTTTTTTTTTTTAGCTCACCTGAGTTGAAAGCTCAGATGAGCTATTGCTTTCCATCTTCGTCCGTCGTGCGTCGTCCGTTTGTCGTCCGTCGTGCGTAAACTTTTTACATTTTAATCTTCTCCTCCAAAACCACTGGGCCAAATTTAATGAAACTTGTCTACCATCATGCCTTGGTGAAGCCCTTTCAGATTTGCACAAATGAAGGAGTTATCTCCCCTTGGGGCCCGTAAGGGGGGAAATAGTGGAAAACGTTAAAAATCTTCTCCTCTACAAGAGTATACTTTTTGTATAGGCATGTATATAAGAATATTGTAGGTATAGACATGACGATCATTTTGATACATGATTCAAGGTCATATGTTGAAAGGTCAAGGTCACAGCTGCAAAAAAGACTTAAATTGCTAATTATCTTGAAAACTATTAACTTTTTGTTTAGGCATGTATATTAGAATATTGTAGGTATTGCAACAGCAATTATTTTGATATATGGTTCAAGGTCATATTTGGAAGGTCGAGGTCACAGCTGCAAAAAAGACTTAAATTGCTAATTATCTTGAAAACTACTAACTTTTTGTTTTGGCATGTATATTAGAATATTGTAGGTATTGACATGACAATCGTTTTGATTTATCGTTCAGGTTTATATGTTGAAAGGTCATGGTCATGTCAACATAGGAATACTAAAATTATTAATTATCTTGAAAGCTATTAATTTCATGCATACTCATGTATATATGAATGTTATAGGTATTTACATGACAATCATTAATGGTTCAGGGTCATATATTTTCAAAGGTCAAGGACATAGCTGCATAAGTATACTGAAATTGATTAATGATTTGGAAATTATTCATTGCACTACAGTTCTTCATGCATATTATATAAGCTACTTATAAATGAAATGTGAGTGGATATATTTCTGATCAAGTTTTGTGGGAGTTCTTAACTTGAGAAAACTTTAAAAGTTTCTGTACTTAATATATTGTCTATTGCACTTTGCGAACAATATTAGACATATATGCAGGTGAGCGTTAAGGCCCATGGGCCTCTTGTTATTTTTATTATTTTGGTAGGGGATCAGTTGGACAGGGACTAGTATGTTTGTGTATTTTTTTTATAACAACATCAATAATTTGTAACGAAGTCGATATTTGAAGGAAACATAATTGGTAAGGTATTTAGAAAAAGTATTTCATATATTCCACTAATTTAACATAAAACAAAATCAATGTTAAGTTCTTGTTCCATTTCTTTAAGAGACAAGTAATTCTTACATATTGTACAATTTTAATTATATAATTATCATTAAATAAATTTACAAATATTACATGAATTTTATAAAGAAAAACAAAATTGCTTTGCATTATTTTACGCTTCATCTGATTTAACTAACCTAATGCCAGACAAAAGTCTGCAATTGAAAAAAAATGCTCCAACTTAAAGCACACACAATCAGAAACATTAAATATTGAATTATAAAACGGATTTAAACACTATAAAACTAAACATGGAAATAAATTGAATGTTATACATCATATCCTTTCAAATTGGTATGATTTTTTTGAGTATGTAGAATGTTTTGCTCTTACAAGGAAGTAAATCATAAAAAATATATGATTAATTTAAAAAATATATAAAGCTATGTTATTTGTTTGATTTGGAAGAGGCTCTTTAAAATGGTCGATTTTTTTAACATAAGCTTAAAAGTTATATTGATTATTGTTTATCTATTTTGTTCGAAGACAGGTAAGTTAATAAAATAACTGATTTTATCTTCATTTATTTTCCGTTATCTGGAAAACAGCATGTTTTTTAAATCGTCAATAAACCGAAATCTTTATTAAACAAATTAAAATCTATCGAAATCAAATGTATTTTGGATATTCAAATTAAAATATGCATGTAAATTGCATTTTTTGTAGATTGTCTAATTCTGAAATATGGATTTGAAAATCAACCCGAAGAGGAAGTTTGCCAACATTTCCCGCTTTACACGTTTGAAAGACATTTGATTTTAAAAGGTCCCAATGGAGCAGCAATATGGAGCTATATTAATCCTGGAAATTCTACAGAATCAACATCATCACATTTTGTAAATGCTTCTCTTACTGATTATTTTGTATTGTTATGTTTTCGAAATTTAACCAGGACAGATATTGGAAATTATAGATTAGAGGAAGTTAAATCTAAAAAGACCTTTACTTTCTTCATAGATGTTTACTGTGAGTATTATATTTTCTGATGTATGAAATATGTTGGTGAAAATATTTTAAAATAATTACTGTAAAATATATTCGGTTTGTGTCACTGATCAGGATTGATTTTCCGAAAGGTGTACATCTATCAATTCAAAATTCAAGTGGTATTTTTGTGATATATCAATTGTAAAAATTCAATTTACAGACTGATCAATAGAACAATGTAATCTGTTGAATTTTCATCAACAAAATGAAATGAAACTAAATTAATTTAAGATCAGCTTTCACAATCTTCTAAGAATTTAGGCAAGACAAAACACTGACATTTCAACGTGTTTAAATATCAATTTCCTGTAAGTACTTGGGACTGCACGTGTATTTTTAATTAATAATATTTGTAGATGAGGCAAAAATACGAAAAGTAGATGTTGAATCACTAATAAATGAATATGACGATGTCAATTTGACCTGTCAAGTTGACAGCAATCCACCAGCAGATATTAAATGGATTTTACCCAAAGAAATTAATCATAAAGTTCATAGTGATGGGAAAAGCAGCACACTTTATATTGCTAATTCTACTTGCGAACACACTGGAATTTATTTTTGTTTGGCGACAAATAAGAAAGACACGTTTGACAAAGAAGATCTATTCCTTAATATCACTTGTAAGTTTATAACGTGAGTAATGCAATAAAATAACAAACATACCAGTCCATGTCTAAATCTTAATCCCCAGAATGCAAAAAACTTTGAAAACTGGCCAATTTAGTTTTACACGTGAACTTCCTTCAAGGGATTGAAGCCAGGTGCTCCGAATAGTAGCTAGCTATTCAGTGCAATGTCAACTTGCTTTCACAAGTTTTGCAACCTGCTTATTCAAGACGTTTCTGGTTTTTTCAATAATCAATTAAAAGGTAAAATTTAAAGACAAGAACATATTACAAGAGAAAATACAGTGTATATTAATATTAGTTAAGTCTAACCAATCATAAGTTTCCTTGGTTGTTATCCATTAGAAAGTAAAATATATATCTTATATTACATAGTCTTTTGTTAATTTTTTGTTGTAGGTGGTCCTACATTTGCAAACATAAAAAGTTTTCATGACGTCAGGATATACACCAATGTAAGAAATCATCTTGAATTCAACATAAATTTTACAGCTTATCCTTACCCAATAGTTATTACAGATGGAAATGTAAACGCTACGATTATTTCTTATGATGCAGTCCATTACACATTGTTCATACATAAGTTTATTCTCAATGACGGAGATTTTAAGATGTACACTATTCGTATGCGGAACAGTGTTGGCGCTGCAAAGCTCATTCTGTATATTATGCAGCAAGAGATTGAAAAGTCAGGTAAAGTTGATATAAAACGCGTGGTATACATTTCATATTAAATAATATCAGACCCTAAATGCAAAACATAAAATGATTATTTCTTTTTATTCGACCATCAGTAGTATTTCATGTAGCTGCGTTTTTTTAGTACACATTGTAAGACTAGAATTTTCCACTTTTTTGATAATGTTTTTATGATATCAAAATTAAATAAAACATAAATTCACTGCGACATGTTTTTGAAGTTCACCAACTTGATATTAATAATATCTTTTATCAATATGGCGATGTTAACAAACTGTTATTAGCCGTAATTTAATCCTATTAATTGATCTGAAAAAAACAAAAACACAGAAAAACTAAATATAAACAAAGCGATTCCCCTGGTACTTTTAATGTTTCCATAGAGGAAGTATCTTTTTTCTATCTATAGTTATCGTTTCCACATAAACCCAATATCCACAAAAAGGCCTTCATTGCACATTGTTTGAAAGTCTTCACTACATTCATTTAAAATGACATCTTACAATTCAGAATGTGAAATGCTGATAGGTGTTGTTGCCATTCCACTACCTTATATCTGAGAATGAAAAAATAATGATAAATAAAACAAAAACAAGACTAGAAAACAACCTCTAATTTGGTTGAATCATTAGATATTTAAAAATGTTTACATGTTAACGATAGTTGAATCTGGGTGAAGGATAATTTGTTTTGAAAAAAGACATGTATCGATTTATGTATAACATATATATCAAAACAAGAGGTGTTAATTATATTATATATTTAGTAGCAACATTTCAACCCGTCTTAATTTACACACACGCATATATATATATATATATATATATATATATATATATATATATATATATATATATATAGTTTTACATAAGTTTACTTCTGTATCTATTTTTAGGTCTTACGAAGATCTTTCAATTACAGAAGACAATACTTCATACCAAGAAATACGTCAAGGTTCTTATAAATAATCTATGATAAATACAATTAGCATTTATTGACTTCGGTTTTCTAAAAGATAGCTTTAATTTTTTTTTTTATTTGAAAAAATATATATAATATATATACAAATGTATATATATTATTAGTTTAATATATATTTTTAATATTTTTTAACCTTTGCCTTTAAAATAGGTTAAATGACATTAAAAGCAGTAAACTAAAGTTGCACTATATTTAAAAAGAATACAAATCTTTATTTTTACTATAATTGTTTTTGATTTATTTAGGATATAAAGTCACAGGTAAGACATCAGAGAGGTAAATATATAACAAATACCTGGCTCTTAATTCTAAAAAAAACGTTATTTTAAGACATTTAATTATTTTCACAGTCCTTTTGTTTGTAACCTGTAAAAAAACTTAGAATCGATCATTCTTAAAGGAACATTTTAATTGATTTTTATATGAAACAATGATTTGGACTTGGAATTATTTTCTTCCATTTTAGGCAAATACAATTCAGTGAAATTCGGTCAGAAATATTGAAAAAGCTATAATTTTCTAAGTGAAAATTAAATTTGATTTTATATTGACTTTATTTATTATGTGTTTGAAGGGAAAGCAAACAATCTGGTGGATCTTTGACTGAAAATGATTCGATAAAAGACGATGATTGCTTACATAAAAATGGTAAACACAATAAAATATTTTTTATTCAGTGAACTTCTATCATATTAAATATTCATGAAAAATGATCATATCATATTAAATATTCATGAAAAATGATCATTCATTATGACAAACTTTCTTAGTACGGTATGTTTTTTTTCAAGTCAAAAGGGTTTTAGTTTTGCAGTTTTCAGAATAATAATCTAATTAAAGCAAATATGGAATCTCTGTTCCTTTATTGCTAAACAAAGTATAATAAAAGTGATTGAAGTATGATGCTTAAAAACATTATTATTATTTTTGGATCAACATTAATAATAATAAACCCTGAAACAATACATAAACAAAATAAAACAAAGGGAAATCTAGCCAATTCAGTTAACCACGTTAATTTGTATCAAGTGGGGCCGGGTGTTCCAGGAAAGTCAGCTCCTCCCGTCTAGCTAGCTGTACCTGTAATGAGCAGAATCAAATTTGAGAATGAATGGAACATAGCACTTTGAAAGTCGAAGATTTTTGAATAGCCTAGCTATATCCATGAGTCAACAATTTAAATATAAGCAGTTTTCTCCCATGTAGAAAGTCCACGTTGTGGGAACAACTTTAACATACCGTATTTACTGTGAAATAAACGTAGGAGAAGCAGGAATATTGCTGCAAAGATAAGGAAAGTTTTAAAAAAAGAATTGAAATCATCACGTTTGTCATATACCGTCAGATTTAACCTTTCATGTGTGTTACAATTTAGGTATAAGTCAAAACATGACACGAAATATGGTGAATTAGTCATATCTTTCATATCGAGCTCACTAGGATTGCATCAAAAATGATATAAACAAAACATGAAATTGAAAATGACAACATCAACAAAAAAATTGCACAATCATATCTTCAGTTATTTTAAATGTATCTGTTTTTTATTCAAGCTATTGTAGATGCTATGGTAGAAAACGTATTAGATATTGCACCCATCGAGGAACGAGCGATTTGTAAGAGTAAAGAAAAAATAATTGTTCCAGTGCGAATGTAATAGCAATAATATCGCTTATTGATTGTTGTCATTTTTTAAAATCTTTTTTGACATTATTTGTATTTATAACATTTGGTTTAGTAAAACTGCAAATTTAAAATGTTCTAGAACAATGCGTGATTGGAACTTAAATATTTTAATATTTTGTATTATTTGCAAAGAGATCTTAATCAGTATATTTTGGATAATGCTTTTTTTTCATTTATGGCTTGATTATTTGTCTTTCACAAATACTTACCTACTATAACTCGAAATCAAGTACCATAATGTTATTTTTTCAGTTATTATTGAGTATCAACCTAAAAGGCATCAAATGCCTTATTAATTGTTCATTTTTAAAATGTAGAACCTAAACGAATTTAATTAGTTTTAATGTATACATTTTAACGTTCGTTTAAATTGTTTCTGTAATAGATATGAAAATATTCCGCTCTATATTTTGGAAATTTTTGCGCATATAACATTAAATTAACACACGCTTATGTTATTCTAGGAACACGAATCCCTCATTCTGAGTTCTATTTTTTAAAATACAAATTGTAACAAGAAATAATGATTAAGACATTGAATTCTAATTATAATTTTTCGTTGTAGTGCAAAAACAATTCAAAATATATATGATATGGTAGTGAGAAAGTAAATCGGAAATATTGAAACAAAACTATTTTCTAAGTAAACATTAAATCCTGTTTATTATGTATTTGAAGGAAAGTCAGACACTCCACAGAATCTTCGACAGATAGTGATTCCACAAAAGACGATATTGCTGTAAATCAAAATGGTAAATAGACATTCGAGTCTGTGAATTTATGTCGTTTTTGGACACATATTTTATAAAAATAACCATTCATTGCGAATGACTCTTTTGTTAGCATAGTATGGTTTCTTTTCTAGTAGAAAGGATTTTATTTTGCACTTTTACAATTAAATCTGATATAAACATAGATCGAATCCATGTCATTTTCCCAATATAGTAATAAAGTATAATTCTTCAAAACATTATTTTGTTTGTATTGAAATTGTGATAAATGATGTAAGCAAAATCCGAAAAATAGAAATTACAAGAAACAAAAAATGCACAAGTATGTCTAAATGTCTTACTTTAAAATTAATCGTATATCAATATTTGTTTTAAAAATTACATAAAACATAAGATTGATTATAACATTTGATTTTTATTTTATTCCAGCGGAAGATACTGTGAATGAAAACGTATTTGATATTGAACCTATCAAGCAGTGAGCTATTGGTGAAACAAACGAAAAACTAATTACTCCTGTGCAAATGTAATATCAATCATATTAAAAATGGATTGTTGTCATTTAGGCAAGTTGTTTTTTGTTTTGTTTTTGACTGCGTATCATATTTAAGTGTAATTGCATTTTCACATGTGCAAAAAAGTTGCGTGATTGCAACTTAAATATTTGATTTTTCGTATTTTTGCATTGTAAAAAGATTTGATCAGTTTATTGTTGGTTTTAGTGCTTTTTTACATCTATGTCTTAATTTTCTGTTATTGTAAAAAGTTTACCTACCATCATTTAAAATAAAGAAACAAAAATGTTATTTTTTGTCATTCTATAATATAAGTCCAGACATATGAATCAATGGAATTACCTAATGCACTCAAGGAGTGTCTTAAAATTTAGACACTAAAGCAAATCACATGAAGCGAAACAATTCGCAGAAACAAAAACTTGCCTATAAATTGTCAGTTTTAATAAAGGTGCTGAAGACTACATAGGTCAGAACCATAGTTTTAACAACCATTAATTCTAGTGATATATATATATATATATATATATATATATATATATATATATATATATATATATATATATATTGTGAGAAAGTTTCTCAGTTCGCACGGTCTTTGGCTTTTTCCGGGCACTCCGGTTCCCTCCACCATCCTAGAACCGACCGCCTAGAAATAATAAAAGAACCTTGACTGGGGAGACACCATTACTCCACTCTCCACTCCTTTATAATTTCCTCAATTAACAAGACATGCAAATATGAATAAGCAATATATAGAATAGAGATGTATTTATACAACTCTCGGACGTTTTAACACTCATTTCTAAATGCCGATTGCTTGTTAGTACCAATTTTCAAATCCCAGTCAGACGTCGACGGTTCGAAAGCTCAACCTCCCACATACAAAGCGAGCACTCTACCAACTCATTTACCGTAGTGGTAACTAGTTGTAGTATGTAGCTAATTACTCTTTAAAACAAAATTATACCGGTGCACGCTAAAATAGATGGATTCCTTAATAATGTGAAAAATTGGACTTTAAGTTAATGATAACAACAGAAAAATTGTGGACTCCCTTTAGTGCTTATCAATAAAATATTGAAAAAAATATTTATTTAAAAAAATATTTTAGTCCTTGGAAATAATTATGTTTTCAGACCTCATTACAAAAAGTTGTTTAGAAAGCACGTTACAAGTTACAAAAGTAATGCAAATATTTACTTTTTTAAAATGAGCATGATTTACTTATGGTATTACACAATTTAAATTAAATTAAACGATATAAACCTTTCCTCTTTTAAATGCTTAAAAGGAAAGTTTATACTTGTACATTCATACACAGTACCAATTTAATGATGATTTACCAGTATATCTATTTAAAATTATTTCAATTGAATATAAAACCATCAACACTACATTGTTTTGGTTGTAAAAAAATCACCACGGGGACATTATGTTGTTGGCAGGATTGCCAAAAGGGAGATAACCATTTCTAAAGTGGTATAATAGTACCATGCTATCAAGAGTACTATTCTTATCAAGAAATACCAGAAAATATACGTAATTGAACTGTAAATAACCAATCAGTATTGTACAAACTATCTATCACGTGATGCATTATATATATATATATATATATATATATATATATATATATATATGAGTGTTTGAAATCAAAGATTTGTCAGAATCTTTATGTTCTGCTTCATATTCAGGCTCAAAATAATGACACCAACAAAAGGTTACGTCTGAATGTATACGACAAAGATGACTTAATTTTTTCTTTTCAGACTCAAAATTATGACACCAACGAAAGGTTACATCTGAATGAATACGACAAACGTGATGACTTTAATGTTTCTTTTGTCAACTTTTTGTTTTTGTGAAGTTATATCTCTGCTTATACTCCATATTATGGGGCACATGTTATACAGTTAAAACGATATACCGTTGCTTATTCCAATTACAGGGACTTTCTAAAATAAAACAAAACTCTTACAATTAAATTTTTGACTCAAGGATATTGCAAGCCTAGGCTAATTAAGGTTCTTAAAAAGTTTTTTAGCCGTCTCACAATATTGTGGTAAATATGAAGTCAATGCAACTAAACTTATACTGAAAATACCTGATTTTCATAATCAATACTCCTTTCATTCTCAAATATAACTTTACACATGACAGTGACGGATGAAGCTAACTATAAAATGGGGTGCTTAGCCTTCCGGAGCACACAGCCTAACCTCTTGATGAGTGATCCCGTGTATAAATAATGTTTTCATATTTTTTACTTTCTTGTGGGGGATTTATACATTGACTGGTATGTTCGTGTTTTATTTGTCTACTTGGCATGTGCAAACTTGTAAACAGGACTAAAAACTCCATAAAACTTGTGTGTTTGTGCTATCGTACCAATTTCATTTAATTATAAATTTTAATTGGTAATACCGTTGTTCAAACTGAGAAGAGGTTGATAATTCTATTGAAGTTTAAACACAAGGGTTGTTGATTTTCCGTGAAAAACAGTTATGCTTAATTGAATCCAAGTCATTAAGCGGCATTCCATTTCTCTATACTTTACACCTCTTTTCATCATTCTAAATTGGAAAAAGCCTAAACATATTGATAACTTTTCATTTACAAAAAATGGAAAACCAAGAAATTAATTCCTAGAGCTTAACAGGGAGTCGTTATTTTATAAAATACCACACAGACTGCAAACAGAAAATACTGACGATTAAATGTGAGTGTTTGACAGAAGTGATATTTGTAGTGTTTGGCAATATAATTTTCCAACAAACACTGGTTTTACTTACAGGCACAAAGCGTGCTTCTGTTCTTGCTGATTTGTTTCTATATTTATATGAATCAATTTTTTTATTTTGCTAAATTATTCAATTCCACATACAGATAAATAGATGGCGTAAGTTCTTTTTAATATTCCAAATTCAGAATTTGGAAAATATATATTTCATCTATCCTAGTGAGTTCAAAATGAACAATATGACTGATTCTCCCATGTTTGGCTTTAGATTTGGAGTCATTCTTTAATAGTGACACCCGCTAAAGGTTAAAACAAAGCAAGGACTTCGATTTTCTATTATTTACTTTCCATTTCTGTGCAGCGTTATTCTTGCTTCTCCTGCATATGTTTCAAGTTTTTACGGTGTGGTAGAGCTTGTTACTGCCAAAAACAAAGAAAGCTGCTTACAATTAAATTGTTGACTGATGGATATTGAAAGCCTATGGTAATCGAGGGCACTTTAAAATTTCATTACCTTTATCACAATATTATTGTTAATTATCAAGTTACTGTTTCCAAAACTTAACTGGATATTATTTTTCCAGAGTTCTATGTTCCTTTCCTTCTCAAAATTGATTTTGCCGGTAACGGGTGAGCTAGCTAGACTAGAGTTGCTTACCCATCAAGAGTACCTGGCCCAACTTCCTAGATAGAAGTTAAAGTGTATAACTGGATTTGTTAGTTTTTAAAGTTTTACTCTGAATTCATCATTATAACTGTGAATGAATTCGTTGCATTAATGGTGTTGTAAAGCCTAGCTAAAACTTTTTATCTTACATATAAACGGTGAGTTCAGAAATGGAGAAATAATCCGGTAAATCACTTACCGATTGCACAATTTTAACTTAGTATCTGTATTCATCATTTATTGAGTTTGGTATAAATTATGTTTCATAAAAACAAAAAAAATTCAAATTTAAATCTTTATTTTTCTAAAACATAATCACATTCACTCGAATCACATGGAAAGCACATCAATTATACTGTAAAAAGAAATTTTTATAATCCTTCTTGATCTATTACCAGAAATTTTCGATTTAAAGTTTCGTAATAGTTTGCGACATACTTTTATCACATGCAATTATAAAATTAATTATAATTTTTATAATAATAATTATAATTTTCTAGCACGTAGCGAATATACAGACATTTTCTTAGACTTAAGATCCAAATATTGTGATGATAGCTAAAGAATTATCACAGAAATCTACAAATTTACATATATACAGGGTTTTAACACTGACTCAATAACTAAATGTCTGTTATATCACAGCTATATATAGGTTTTATCACAGCTATATTAGGTTTCACCAAAGTAACATTGACAAAAATATTGTAGTTTGACAAACAAATGAAACATAAGTTTCATAATTAAGCACATATCGTTTTCATAAATTATCACAACTAACACTTTTACTATAAATATATATATATATGAATTATAAATTATCACAACTAACACTTTTAATATATAATTATATTTCGTTGAATCAAATAACAGTAAAGTGTCAAAAATAACATTTTGCATATTCTTAACCTGTAAAGATCATTGGCACATCACATATACTACAAAATATGCAAAATATTGTTATTAAAAATAAATATTTAACAAATATTACATTAAAAAATGTAAAACAAAGGCAATGTACATAAAATTGTCTTGAAGATGCAATTAAAAAAGGATAATATGGTTTGAAAGAAAATGGAAAAAATGAAATAAAATTTATAAAAATAACATCAAATCAGACCGAAGAGAAAATATTATTAAAAACATTAAAATCATTTTCATTGTCGACTTCACATTTGAGCGCCAGGTACAAATGTCCCAAAATACAAGAATGATTTTTTTTAAACGAACTTATGTTTTCTTGATTTATTTTGTTAAAAAGTTTACATGGGAAAGAGATGGGTTTTTTATTTATTGAAAAAAAAACTATATGATTTAAGTAACAACATTTAAACAATTTTAATAATGAGAAGCATCTTAAAAAAATTAAGAAGAAACATATCAATTTTACATCATACATCATGACAAGAATAATTAAGTGGCTGCTGTCATACCATTCCTTTAATTTCGATGCAAAATTTTCTTTCACTTATTGCTATTGAATGATCATCACTCGTAAAAGGTTTTAGATTTTTTGTTTCCTGTTCTTTTTAAAATACTATTAAAAAATCTTCGATTTATCATTTCTTAAATTTGGTTTGCAACATGACAATTTTTTTTTTATCATCATTTACAAACTGAAATCAATTAAACCACATAAAAATTAAACTCAATGATTTGATCATGATACTTTAAATTGTACTGTAGACATTAAACAAAATAATATGTTTCTTATAAACTAGTGGTCTAATGGGCCTGGTACGTTCACCTGATAAATTATATAACTGAGTATAATTCAAAGTGAAAATGACTGTTTTTTTTGGCGATTTCATACACATAAAAATTCAGAAATTATAAAATTCTGTTACAAAAATAGCCAAAAACATCAAAGATTTTCAAACGTAAAATTTCTGTGGCAAAATTAATTGTTTGAACAAAAATAGTATTGATGATAATCGTCAAAGAATGTCAATTCACAATAAATTGCATCTTGTCATCATGAACCTGCAATATATTGTTATAGACTATGTATGACAGTCTTCAAAACATGGTCATTAGAAAGTTATCAATATAGGGGCATCACCTCTTACATGGATTATCATACTGTCATGAAACTTCCTCCCTTGTTAAATATGTCATGTTGATTATTTTTGCAATTTATTGTTATTATCCATCTAAAATAGTTTTCAAGAAAATGGACAAACAGCAAAATTTCTGAATAAAAATCAATACCTCATTGGCAACAACTCTTATTAGATAAAAACATAGATATGAAACTTGCTGTGATGTTTGATCCTGTCATGCTGAACATATATGCAATTTATTGTTATTAACTACAGTAAGTGGATACGTGAATTTCCACCCCTCGCGGCGTTTTTTAATGGTCATACTTTGCTTGAAGTCAAAACTTCTTGTCAAGTTATATACAACTAAAAGTAATCAGTGAAGATGTATTTCACTTCATATGGTTTTTTTTCCCTTTTTTTGAATTAGTAAGTCTACGATACAATTCTTCTTAATACCGGGATTTACATGTATTTATAAATTTGATGTTGATACACATTTGACCAACAATTTCAGGTAAATTTAATTTTTAAAATTATATCGTGCTTCAACTATTTTCAAAAATTACTGGAAAAAAAACTTTTAAAATTCGTGTTTTATTCCTTTTTTTAATTTCACGAAACTCTTTAATCTTCCAAGTCTTATACTTTCATAAAGATATGATTACGGATAACATCCATCAACAACTAAATCAATCATCCATGTAATCATACGTCGTAAGGTCAAGTTATTTTTGTCTCTGAGTGCATATTAAGGATTAAATGTATTTCGTTTTTAAAAATTATCACAGAAGATATTTTTTTTCTGCCGATGGACAATTTTACTATCCACCTAATCCCTTTTTTCTTGATTCGCGGTGACCCACGATGGGTTACGGTGGACTGCAGTAGACATTTAATCCTCTCTAATCGGCAACCGTGTCCACCGCAGCGGGTGGAAGTTCATGTATACACCTGAGCTGTACTGTTTCTATGAGTCTTCATGAAAATGATAAGAAAAACAGCAAAATTTATTTTTTAAAATTATTTTTTGCCTCCTTAAAAATTTAATAAATCATTAGATCTTACAATGCCCATCAAAACAATAAGCATCAAATGCTCTAAAAACAGCTCCTTTTGGTACTTACTACTCCAAGGTTAAAAATAGATTGTTACCTTGATCTTGACCTGATTTTGAAAGACATTTGAACTTGACACTATAGACTCAATGTCGTTATCTTTGCAAATAATCAATATATTGCATTTTAAAGATAACTACGAAATTCTAAAAAAAAATAACGCAAAAACGTGAAACCCATTTTTAGACCGAATTTCATGAAATGAACAAACTAAATGCTTAAGAGCCCAAGAGAAGGCAAATATAACATCAAATTGTTTATCCCATCACTGATTTCGGAAAGACGATTTTTAAAGATTTTTGCACCCCCAGGTCACCGTAACCTAGTCTAGATAGACATGGCAACATCATGAACGAATCTAAATTGCACCTACCTAGACATGATTCGAACCAAGTCCCTTTGAAAGCTGTCAAGTACTTTCAGAGAAGAAGTAGATATTGTGTTTACGACACATACACACTGTGCCATGCTAAAAGCTCACATGACCTTCGTTCAGGTGAGGTAAAAACCTCAACAAGAACATGGACACAGGAATGGTACTTATATAGTTTATTAATACAAGTTTACAGCAATGGCAAATGCTATGGTTAAGAAAAATAATATAATTAATTGCAATTGCATAGTAAAATATAAAATATATATTATAAAATCTGTTTTTATTATATTTTAAAAATTGGTTTTCAAAAAATAAAATACACAAATATATGCATGAAAATAACACTTGCTATTGATATAAAAATTATGTATGTATCAAATATAAAGAAAATTGAAATAAAAAAAAGACTTTATCAAAAACTTGTAAATCTTCAAGGCTCAACATCAAAATATTTATTCAACAACAATTTGATATGCTCTCTCTAATAATATAATGTCGTAAAAATTGACTGGATTGAAACCTTTTTAAGATGTTTACGTTAATGCCAGCAATAACAGGTTTTATGTCTTTGTGTCTACAATTTTTTTAGTTTTAAGAATTGCTATAGATTTACAATCTATTACAGACTTGTTTTTAAACAGGCCTAATAGTTTCATCACAGTTGATATATTTACAGGTTTTAAAGCATAGATTTACTGTGGTAATTCAACACTATAGGAGGACAAATTCTTTTTTAAATAAAATAAGATATTTATGTGTTAACAATTCAATTTCTTTGACATCAAATTAAAACAATGACACAGCAAACATTGAGAGCATTGATTGTTATTAAACTGTTGACATTGAATGTGAACACAAATTAACAACAAGAGGCCCAAGATGGTCCTAATTTGCTCACCTGAGTTTAACATGTAACATATTTTAAATGTACTTGATAATACCTGGTTAAGTCATAACATGTTGCCTCAATAGAAGTGGTTTCAGATAACATTATTTTTAATGTTTTGGTTTTTAGCTATATAGGTCACTGTGACCTACTTTTGGTAGCAAAAGCGACCAGAAACACAAATGAGAATGGCAATGGTCTAAATTTAAGTGCTACTGACTAATAATATGAATGAAATGTGACCAGTAGTGTCTGAGAAGAAGTCTTTTGATGGATGAATGGCAGAGTTCCTATCCATAACAAAAAAAAAAAAAAAAAAAAAAAAAAAAAAAAAAAAAAAAAAAATTCAAGGTTTTAGCTAAATCTACATATCAGTATCATATGTATTTAAAAAATAATAATTCACTAAAAAGTAAAAATTCATAACATCTCTTCAGTGCACCATTGTAAGTCATAAAATTCAGAAATATTTTTTTAAAAAGTGGCCTCACTGGGATTTGAACCCTCAACCCTTGGGTTGCTAAATTGAAAAAGAAAAAGGTAGAAAAAAGCGACTTTGTATTTTACAGAATTTCATGAAAATTGTTTAAACATTTGTTTCTTCACATAAGAAAACGATGTTTGGAAAAAGAGTTTACTTAAATTTATTAATATTGTAATTTTGGTACATTTGTGTACTACCCGTAATCCTTCGATGTTTTCGGGCCCTCTTTGTTTTTGAACACCCTAATTTTTAAATTTAAATAATTTTTAAATTTCCTCTAAATTCGGACGGCATTTTTTCATCTCTAATTACGGACAAGTTTTTGCTGAAATGCAGTTGCAATATGTGATACAGAGCGCTTGAAATAAAGATTTAATAAAATCAAGAAGAAACTTCCTTGTTTTCAATTATTTAAACAATAAATTGTTGTTTTCACACATTTACTTCATTGTGTATTGTCGCCATTGCATCGTAACCTGAAACAAGTATGTGCAATGTATTTACGTTTTTAAGTAAACTCAATAAAATCATACCTTACATAAGTGCTTTAATTTTCTATAAAAGTTGATTAAAATTAATGTTTACTGCCGAGAAAATCGTGCAAGACAGAATCTTGTCGGTACATTAGTTCAACATCAAAGACATTTTTTTCTGATGAAAACAGGAAGTGACGTTATGGGAATTCCCGATATGACCATGTAATTGTTCCAGCCGACAGACACGATAAAAAAAATGTCTTTCTAAGATGAGAATTACATTAAAATATGCTTGAAATATGATTTAAAATAATATTTTTTTTAACCTTTTATTTGCTTGAATCGGGACTTGTTCCATCTTTGCATTGCCATATCCTAAAATGTACATACATACATGAAGTCATAAAAAGTAAAAAATAATAATAATAAATAAATAAAAAAAATTGGCTCCACTGGAATTTGAACAGTCGACCCTTGGGTTGCAGTAACACATGTATTTCAAAAAAAAAAAAAAAAAAAAAAAATTTACACTAAAAGTTCATAAAATCTCTTCCAGGCACCGTTGTAAGTCAAAAAATTCAGAAAAAAAAATGGAAAAAAAAGTGGCTATGCTGGGATTTGAACCCTCGACCCTTGGGTTGCTAGAATTGAAAATGAAAAAGGCCGAAAAAAGCGACTTGTATTTTACAGAATTTCATGAAAATTGTCAAACATATGTTTCTTCACATAAGAAACTATGTTGGGGAAAAGAGTTCACCTAAATTCATTCATTATTGTTATTTTTGAAAAAAAAGTACTATTTTCAAAATACAAAAAATAAACGCAAAAACGCGTAACCTAATTATTCACAAAAATTATTGAAATTCACAAACTTGGTATATAAGATGCTGTAGATTCCAAATATCACATCAGATTTTATCTCAGAGAAGTGGTTTTGGAGAAGAAGATTTTTTTAGGTTTTTCACTATGTAGGTCATTGTGAACCACATTTGGTAGCTCTTGCAACCAAAAACACAAATCTGAAAGGCATTGTTCTATAGATGCTTTTGACCAAGTTTAAACAAAATGTGACCAGAGGTTTCTGAGAAGAAGTCAATCGAAGCAATTGTTGACGGACAGACGGACGGACGGACGGACGACGGAGGGTCTGCCTCTATTGATACCAATAGCTCACATGAGTACTTTGTGCTCAGGTGAGCTAAAAACAGACAAAATGTAGGTGTATGAAGAAAACTCTCATCCCATGATTTCAGCTTCTATTATTTCACTGGATTTTTTATCCATTGCAGAATTCTTAAACCAGGGGGAGCAGAGTCAAACATTTTATGTCATTTATACCTTTGAATCTGTTTGGTTCTGTAAGCAACTTTCTTTTTGTTCTTTGTCTTTTATTGTCTAAAATATACAAAGATAATACCTACATATCTTTCATCTGTTTTTTGTTATTTACTTTCTTCTATCTCTATATTTTAATGTCTATATCATGCAAATCGAAAATCGATGCTGAATGATTTTTCAACAATGATAGCATTGATCAGTTGAATGTCAACTGAAAAATTATCTATTTTACAATAAAATTAAAAATGTTAGAAATAAAAATCTTAGAAAAAATATTCTCTTATGACAATGACAAGGTAAAACTGAAAACATTTTAAAATAGAAAAAGCTTACCCCATCTTGTATTGCATAGCATTACTTTGACATATGCTTTTCGTGTTTTTTTTTCATCAATATCTGACAAGAGTCTGTTTCCATCTTTCCCAAAAAGTAGTTCAATTCACTTATATTCATACCTCTTTCAATTTACAAATAGCCTTTTTCCTGAGTTTGATGACAATCAAAACTACAACCAGTAAAACAATGACCCCAACTACACAGCCAATGATAACTCGAATGTTTTGTTGATTCATTTCCAAATTCATAGATGTAAAAGGTGTTGTAGTTTCTTTATTACTAAAATAAAGTTAAAGTTTAAAAATGCATCTTGTAAACAACAGAGAAATTATCGAAAAAAGCATAATAAACATTTTGATTTGATTGAGTTTTATCACAAGTGTTTCACTGGTAATGTATATAAACCAGTTGTTTTGAAACAATAAAAATAATGCTTATTTGTGAAAAAGATTTTTCTTTGTTTTTCAGTTTTAGTAAACTAATAATTCCTTTCCAATATTTATTTGTTTATCTTTTAATTGTCCTAACATTGTGAATTCCATCTTCTAAAGAGAAAAATTCTCCGTAACCAAATTAACATAATCGGCTAAATTACATGGTACACACTGCTACATCAAACTAAATTGCAGCTCTCCAACACATCATTTATTCCATATATAAACATAACGCGTGCATTCAAAAATTATTTTGCAAGTATTATACACAAACAACAATCTTTGTTTTGACAATGGTTTTACCTGATTTTGTTATTTTGATGAATAAAAAAATTGGTTAAAACGAAAATGAGCTTTTTGGTTCAGATTAAAAGTGAATTAGAATATGAAGTAAACTTTAACATTTTCAGTAGATAAAAAACAAACAAAAGGTTTGAAGACTTACTCTCCTGTTCCCAAAACAGTATATGTAACAGTAGGGTATGTCATGCTGACGTCAAGATACGTGCAATTGGCAGATGAACACATCACTGGATTTATGTAACAGCATGAATATCTCCCAGTTTCGAGTGGTACACATGTGCTGTTCTTTATTTCACTTGACTCAGGACCCTGTAATATTAACAAAATAGCTTTAAAGTATTAAATATCTAACACAAAAACCTGTTAAAATGTTTATGTGGCATATGTGCACATTTTGGAAAACATTTCCTTGTCAGTGACACAAGGGGCCGAAAAGTTTGATGGATAAAAAAAACAAGAGTCAACGGACTTTAACGCTCAGCAAATGTCCAAAACTATTTGCAAGATAATTATCAATTTAAGTCTTTATGCAGTTTTAACCTTGACTTTCAAACCTATGACCATGAATCATATATCAAAATGATCACAATATCAATACCTACAATATTCTAATACAATGCCTATATGAAAACAAAAACTTTTTAAGATAAATAATATTGGCTTATATTTTCTAATGCAGTTGTGACTTAAGCTTTGAGCCTATGACCTTAAACAATATATCAAAATGATCATCAAATTAATACCTACAATGTTCTAATATACATGCCTATAAAAACGTTAATTGTATTCAAGATATATTGACAGATATAGCAATTTCCCCACTAAATGCATTGCCAATATTCTAATTTTGACTACATTTTGTGCAAATCAAAAACAAGATGACAAATGATTAAAATAAATGATATTACTAAGGCATATCGCTTGTTCATTCAGGGGAGAAGATTCTTAAAGTTTTTCACTATTTCCCTCTTTTTGGAGCCCGCAGGGGACATAACTCCTTCATTTGTGCAAATCTGAAAGGCCTTAACACAGACATGATTACAACTAAGTTTTATCAAATTTAAACCATTGTTTTTAAAGAAGATGATAACAAGATGATTTTAAAGCCCTTACTACTTTAGGTGACTCACACCTAAAACATATGGGTCAAGATCAACCAGCTTCGCATGCTTAGTAGAGCTTCTTGTCCTGGTGTTATATATGAAGTTGCAAGGCCTTTTTGTTCATGCCAAGTAGACGTTTTAAGGTTTTACTTCTTTAGGTCACTGTGGCCTTGAATGTATATAAGTCAAGGTCAACCAGATTCGGAAATTTTGTAGACATTTTTCTCGTAATGCAATATATTAAGTTTTAAGCTCCTAGGCATTTTGTTTCATGAGAAGATTTTTAAAGGTTAAACTGCTTTAGATCACTGTGACTTTCGATGTAGGTCAAGGTCAACCAGCTTTGCAATTTGGTAGACCTTTTCATCGTGATTTTTTCAATGAAGTGTCAAGCTCCTAGGCGATTTGGTTCATGACAAGAGGTTTGAAGGTTTTACTACTTTAGGTCACTCTTACCTTGAATGTAGGTCAACATCAACCAATTTCGCAAATTGCCGAGGTAAGATCCAGATTAAGTTTTATCATAACTGGGTCACAGATTCTGGAGAAGGAGTCGTTTAAGTGAAAAGTTTAATGACAACGGACCACGGACAAAAAGGTATTTGAAAAGCTCACCTTGAGCATTCGCTCAGGTAATCTAATAAGCCAAACAGTTGAAATTCATGAATCTAAAGTTTCAAAATTAAATGAATCCAAATCAAGCTAAGGAACGCTTTGCATGAGGGAACAAACCTTAGTTTTAAATAAATTTCAAAAATTTAGACGGCTGAAAATTTGGCTACATGGTAAATATCTGAAGCTATCGGATGAATTTTAGGTTTAATTATTTCAATTTTATTAAATATTATGTTCCAGTATCCATGTGTGATAAACATTCGTTATTTTCTATTTCCTTTGCTCCAAGACTCTTTGATAATAAAATAGTAGCTAAAACGATTCAAGCTATTTGATAAACTTTATTCTTTTATCATTTCAACTTTTCATTAAATAATATGAAATTTTGAGTACATTTCACATATTTTGAAATAGAATAAATAGGATATCCAACATTTCTGATGAACTATTGATTTTTGTTTATTGAATTATTACCCGACAATATCCCACCATATCCGATAGTATTTTGATTTGCCACTTTGAATTCCGCTAGCGACAAAACTGTCTAAATATCAGTGTTGATATGATGTTCATAGTATTTCGGGGGAGGGGTTTCAAAACAGACTGGGGAGACCCATCATTAAATTTATATACTAGCAAATTAATTTTTACTAATGTGTTTTTTAAGCTTCGATATATTTAAGCTTGTTGCTTACAAACGACTTTTACATCAAAAACCAATATCAACTAACCCGTATTGTCACATTATAATTAGAAACACAATGCACTCTCCTGCATTTATCATCTTCAGTTATGTATAAGTTAATGTCATCGCCAGGATCTGACAAAAGAAAAAATATACCATAATGTAATATTTCATCCTTATATACTGCAGATATGGGTCGAATTTCATGTTCAAAATTTGTTAAAAGTATAAGAGAATTCCAGATTGGTTTTTGATATAACTGATAAAATACAAAATGCTAAAGAAAAACACTCATTATTTATTAAATTGTTAACTCAAAGGATATTGCAAGCCTTGGTTAATCGAGGTTAAGATGTTTTATGGCTGTCATCACAATATTGTTGATAAGTATAAAGTCACTGTATCCAAACTTATAGCGAAAACATTTGACTTATCATAATGTTCCTATCCTTCTCAAATTTGATTTTGCATGTGATGGGTGTAGCTTGCTAGACAGGTGTTGCTTATCCTTCCATAGCATCAGGCCTCATTTCCTTGATAAAGTTCATATGTATAACTAAATTGGTAAGTTTTTTTTTTTTTGGGAGGGGGAGATTGAAATTTGGAAATGGACTAGTATTTGTGTTTTATTATATCATATAAATATATAATACAAATACCAGTTAAAGTTTGATGTGCCAGATGTGCACATTTCGGAAATTTATTCCTCATCAGTGATATAAAGACCGAAAAGTTTGATACATAAAAAATATAAGCCAAACAGTTGAAAATAATGAATCAAAAGTTTCAAAATTATATAAATCCAAATACAGCTAAGGAATGCTCTGCATGAGGGAACAAAACTTAGTTTTAAATAAATTTCAAATTTTAGACAACTGAAAATTTTGCTAAATGGTACATTTTCTTACAGCACAAAGTACTGCCTACTGAGTTATGGATATAAAAATTAGTGATTAAACTGCTTTTGCATCTATTTTACAAGATTGATATTCAGAATCAGTGCCTTTAAAATCTGTTGGTATTTTATTATCGATTCTTTAATTATCCTGTCTTTAATTTCTTTTTCTTTTTTTTGTTGTGTTCTCAGTGATTTTGATCATTATAGAATTCATGTTTTAAGTAAGTAAACATCGTTGGTTAGATTTATACTGAATTTAACCTTCACTTTTTTAACATCGAGGTTATGTACAAATACTACAGGAAAGAAATCTGTTATTATTTTCCAATTTTTCTATTACATTTCAAAAATTATGTTTTTATGTAATTACCTTTGATAGTTAAGTCTTCATTCATTGTAATCTCCTTTTGTCCAATTATTCCAACTGTACATGTATATGTTCCATTCTCTCTATAGCTTATATTATATACAGTCATTACAATAAGCCATGTTTCTGTAATGTTCAGGTTCACCTTCTTCTGAAATTTCTCTTCTATGATAAAGAATTTTGGTGAATTTGTTGTTACAATTAATTCACCTTCGTGTTGTAGGTATACATATGCAATATCTTTATACTGCTGTAAATCCCATCTAATTACAACATCATCATGTAAACACACAGTCTCAGCACTTACACAACCTACAAATAAAGTAACCAAAAACAGTAACTTTTCTAAACTGCAATTAAACTGCAATTTTTGGGGGTAACTGTGTCCTGATTGAAATGTACAAGACGATAACTTTTTTCATGTTTTCTTTAATGATTAGCACACAGAATAAATATAATGATTATTATTATTTTATTCAATAAGAGTTCAGCTGTTGCCCATTTTATCTGGTGACACTATGTTGTTTTATCCTGTGACCAACCTGTTTCTCTGCAATTTAATTCTAGGGTAAAAAAGTCCTAACAAGTAATGGGAATTGAAAATTCACCAAACAAACCAGAACTTAAACAAAATACATCTGTTAATTCATATGTTAAAGAGCTTGAACAAAATGAAGCACTTTAAAAAGTTTCTCCTTGTGACTGATAATGATTTATAAGCTTTAACCCCTTCCAGATGAACGATGCATTAATGAATCGCTGTTAAGATGGTGGACAATACATTAACCACTTCTGTGTCAAAGGGCCTATCTGGGACGATCACTATATTACGTTCTGTGCCAGAGGGCCGATGCCATACCGCTGTAGAATCATTGGTGTATGAATAATGTTAAAATGATTAAATTAAGGGAATTTATGTAAAATTACGTCAACGATTGTGGAAATTAGTACTCAAACAAATTGTATAATGACCAAATAATTTATCGCTAATGCTGAGTAAAGATTATGAAGCTGTTACTTGCTGCCATTCCTTAAAACCAATTTCTGTATTTATTGCCTTGATTTCTACATGTATGTACTTAAAGTAATGGCTTATCAAACCAATGACCACCAACTTCTGCACTGTCAACACCCCTAAGGTACACTCTGCATGGTGACATAAAATGAATTATCATGACATATCTCTCACCCACCATTTGGTAGAGTAACCAAGAAAGAAGTAATAAGATGACATAATGATGATTTGTATAGTGACATAGAATGCAGTATTATTAGGTCACAGTCTCCATCTGTCTAACATTATATATTATAGAGCCATAATGGAGTACCATGATATCATATAAAGTGACAAAAAATGGAGTAAAATGATATAATGATGACTATCAAACACTATTGGGTATAGTGACAGAGTAGAGCACCACAAAGTCATAATTTCTATTTGTCACCTACCATTAGAATAGATAGACAATGAAAGGCTATAATTATGTCATACTGTCTCTTTTTTACCTGCCATCGGGTATAGTCACAAAGAGAGGGAGTATTGTGATGCCACAGTGTCTAAATGTCACCCAACTTATGGTAAAGTAACATAAGAGTGAAGTAATATGATGCCGTAGTGTCATAAAATGCTGGTATAGTGAAATACCGTGATGGCATATTGACAATCTGTCACTTTCAAAAATACTGACAAGTAGTGGAGTCTTGTGATTAAAAGTTTTTTTCTGGTCAACCACCATCATAACAAGTGACAAAGGGTGAAGTAATAACATGTTGCAATGACAATGTGTTACAAAACATTAAGTATAGTGACAAAGAGTGAAGTAATAACATGTCAGAATGACAATGTGTCACCTACCATTAGGTAAAGTAACAAAGTGAGGAAATAATATGTTGCAATGACAATGTGTCACCCAACATTAGGTATAGTGACAAAGATTGAAGTAATTACATGTCACAATGACAATGTGTCACCTACCATTAAGTAAAATGACATAGAGTGAAAAAATAACATGTTACAATGACAATGTGTCACCTACCATTAAGCAAAGTGACAAAGAGTGAATAACATGTCACAATGACAATGTGTCACCCAACATTAGTGACAAAGAGTGAAGCAATAACATGTTGCAATGACAATGTCACCCAACATTAGTGACAAAGAGTGAAGCAATAACATGTCACAATGACAATGTGTCACCCAACATAAGTGACAAAGAGTGAAGCAATAACATGTTGCAATGAAAATGTGTCTACAACCATAATCTTCTGGTATAGTGATTTATTAAAATGACATATTGTCAGTCTATCAAATACTTTAGAGTACTAGATGTATACTGACTTAGGATATATATATATATATATATATATATATATATATATATATATGGGGTCTGTCTGTCACCCACCATTAGATATATTGACACACAACAGACAACCATCAGGTGGGGGTCCAGGTGACATAAAGTGATATAATCATAATATCTCACCAATCTTCCGGTATAATGTCACCGACTACTTGCTCTCTTGTGAATAGCTAAAAATTTGCTGGTACAACCTTAACATAACAACCAACCGATCACTTGTATCTCTTTGTACCTGATTTAACTAGAGCCCCATGGGCCTAAATGCTCACCTGAGGAAATGTCCAAAAACTTACAAAGAACTTAATTACAAAAACTTCACAAAATTCATCAAGTTTGGAAATCCTGCAATAGTTAATCAGAAATGTCTAGTCACATTTCATTTATAAAGAGCTTATTTACATGATTTAACCATAGTACATGACTTATTTCCAAATCATTAATGCAACCATAATTTTGACCTTTGAACATATGAACTTGAGCCTTATATCATAGTCGTAATATCAATACCTACAATATTCTAATATACATGCTTGTATAAAAAGCGAATGGTTTTCAAGATAATTCCCAATTTCAGTAAACTGAGGCAGCTATGACCTTGACCTCTGAACATATGACCTTGAATCATATATCAGAATGATTGTTATATCAATACCTACAATATTCTAATATACATGCCTATACAAAAAGATAATAGTTTTCAAGAAAATTAACAATTTCAGTACAATTATGCAGCTTTGACATTGACCTGTGAACACGTGACCTTGAAACATATATCAAAATGATTTACATATCAATATTTACAATTTTCTAATATACATGACTATAAAAAATTCATAGTTTTCAAGATAATTCACAATTTCAATCTTCTTTTACAGCTATGACCTTGAACTTTGAACATATGACTTGAATCATATATCAAAATGATTGTCATATCAATATCTACAATATTCTAAAGTACATGCTTGTACAAAAAGTTGATGGCTTTCAAGATAATTTAACAATTTGTTTTAGTCTTCCTATGCACTTATGACCTTGACCTTTGAACATATGACCTTGAAACATATATCAAAATGATTATCATTCAATACTTACAATATTCTCATATACATGCCTACACAAAAAGTTTATAGTTTTCTAGCTAATGCACATTTTTAGTATTTTTAAGCCAAAAATAACATTTCAGGGGCAACAACTCCTACATGGATTATCATATTGTTACAAAACTTGTTGTCTTGTTAAATTTTGTCATGCTGAACATTTAAACAATGTTTTGAATTCCTAAATCTCTTTAAATTTGCAAGAAAATTGCCTAAAACTGCATAAATCACAAATTAGGTCATGACCGTGATTTGTAACCTTGACCCTTTTTAAAGGTCATTCCAAGAAAAAATCAAAACTGAAAACCCCATGTCAACATCTGTTCAAATAGTCAAGTTATAACAATTTGAGGCCATTCTACAAAATTTTTAAAATTAAACGCAAAAACGCGTAACCCATTTTTCGACCATATTTCACGAAATAAACATACTATAGGCTTAAAACCCTAGAGAAGCCATATATCACATCAGATTTTTTTCTCCCATCATTGCTTTTGGAGAAGAAGATTTTTAAAGAATTTTGAAACCCTACGTCACCATGACCTAGTTTTGGTAACCATGGCAAAGCCACAAACAAATCTGAATTGCACCGACCCAGACATGCACATACACACGCCGCGCCATACCATAAGCTCACATGACCTTTTAGTCAGGTGAGCTAAAAATAACAGATCAACACAGTCCTCCACTGTATGATATTGTATGTGATGGTATGTGACAGATAGACACTATGACATCCCAGTACTCGAATGTATGTCAATATACTTGATAGTAAGTAACAGACTCTATGATTCTTATTTGTAAGTGCATGACATTTTTTGTGATGGTAGGTGACAGCTAGACTTATGATACCCTGGGGTTTCCCTTGATGGCAAGGGTTAAGAGTCCTAGGGACTCTCTTACTTTTGAAATGAGAGTCCCACTCTAAATTTTCAGAGTCCCACAAAATCTGTTGGTTGCTCGGAGCTGTATTTACAAAAATACTATGCTTACAAGTTACAAATGTATCAGATTAAGTCTATGTTATTAGTATATAACAGAGGGTCATTATTGGACCCACTTTATAAATATTTATTACAAATGTTGCACACCAGTCTGGATTGAACCTGGAATGATTAGACCATACATGCTTCAAAGTATATTATGCATTTAACATTGATTAAATAAAGAACACTTTTCAAAATATTTTTCATTCATGTTTTCAATTGTAATATTGATCGACTTGGGACGCTTTGAAAATAAAATCATAAACCAATTTAATGCAAACACTATAGTGATCAAGACGAAAAGAGAGTATCAATGCAGTTAATACCTTTATTTGAACGATTCAACACACTTTCACTGACATAATAACAATACTGCATGTTGTTTTCAGAATTTACTAAGATCATTTCCTGTAATGTTGACTCTACAACGCCATCTGAATCTAAGGCGAACAACTTTAAATATTGATAGTGTTCGCACGCTTGCGCTTGCAATCACGTATATAAGCACTCTTGAATGGGCCTCTGGTCGCGGAAGTGCTCTTTATGACAGGAGGAAGATATAGTAAATTACAAACACGGAAGCTACGGATGTTTACTAAAAATCGGAAGGGACATTATGCAATTTATTAAAAAAGACCTTAACCTGCTAACGAGTCCTATCGGACGCAAGGAGTAATTTTTTACATGAAAACGCGTCAGAGACGCAGAAATCCTGCGTCCGGGAAATCCCTGATGATACCATGAAAATTTTTTTTTAAAAAACATCCTTTTCATCTTAAAAAAACCACAATTTTGTAAGCAGAACAATATTGAAGTGAATATTTCCATGAAATATGTCGTCTGAAGTAAGGCATATTTGGTAATTTTTAAAAATAATTAGTGTTGGTTGGAAAAATTTGCTACCAGCGATTCAAACCATGAAATGGAAACCTTGTTTTAACAAATAAATCAAGCCCGTCATGAATGTCAGTGTTTGTGTATTAGTCACCAAACCAAACCTGAATTCAAAAAAAGAAACGGGTCAAAATATTATAAAATGTCAGTCGAGTCTGCTTATACCAGCAAAATCAATAAATACTTCAGAGACTTGCATTAATTTGGTATACCTATATAAGACAGACAGGTGAATTGAAACCTGTATAATAATTCATCAAGTCATCATCAGGGTTTTCTTTTTTTTTTTTTTTAAAATATATATATATATTTTGCAAAAAGAATCAAGAAGTAACAAAAAATAAATACCTTAGGAACTGATTACTTGTTTATGAAAAAATAGTGTTTTAGAACTTCTAAAATCAGAGCATATCATTATGTGTGCCTTTTGTATAATTTGTATTATGATGAGAATTATCAGATTGAAAAAAAGATCTATAATAATGGTATTAAGGTCTGTGTAATAATCCAGACAACTGACCTTTGACCTTTGTAGCTGTGACCTTGACCTTTCAACGTATGACCTTGAACCATATATCAAAATGATTGTTGTCAAAATACTTAGAATATTCTAATATACATGATTATACAAAAAGTTAATAGTTTTCAAGATAATTACCAAAAATAACATTACATCTGCTACATGGATTATCACATAGTTACGAAACTTTTTTAATTTTTGTCATGCTGAACATTTTAACAATGTTTTGATTTCATATATCATAAATATTTGCAAGAAAATTGCCTAAAACTGCATAAATCACAAATTAGGTCATGACCTTGATTTGTGCCCTTGACCCTAAATTAAAGGTCATTTCAAGAAAAAGTCAAAACTGAAAACCTCATGTCATTATCTGTTCAAATAGTCAAGTTATAACAATTTGAAGTCATTTTACAAATTTTTTTAATTAAACGCAAAAACACTTAACCCATTTTTTGGACTTAATTTCAGGAAATGAAGAAACTATAGGTTAAAGACCCTAGAGAAGCCAAATATCACATCAGATTTTTTTCTCCCATCATCTGTTTTGGAAAAGAAGATTTTTAAAGAATTTTGAAACCCTATGTCACCATGACCTAGTTTTGGTAGCCATGGCAATGCCATGAACAAATCCGAATTGCACCAGCCCATATATGCTTCTGACAAAGTATCATTGAAATATGTTTGGCAATTTTAAAAGAAGTCGAAAATAGGTGTTAACGACACGCACACACGCATACATGCACGCACGCACATACACACGCCGCGCCATGCCATAAGCTCACATGACCCTTTCTTTGAAACAGATGTGTCGCCTGACACTGCATAAAAATCAATCAAAGGGAAATAATTCAAAAACGAAAAAGATAGAGTTGCGGTTCTTGTGCACTGCACTTCGAATCATTGCCAGAAACATGCACACCAAGTTTGGAGTCATTTGAACGTACAACACCAATGTTATGCTCCGGACAAGGAAATCTGGATGCCGCAGACGCCGAAGACGACGCCAACGCCACCAACAAAAGTAATCCCTATATGTCGCCAAGTCAGGCGACACAAAAACAATCAGACAAAAAAACAAGAGGCCCATCAGCCTTAATGCTCACCTAAGGATATGGCCAAAATCTTTTGCAAAAATATATACAATATTCTAATATACATGCCTATACAAAAAGTTAATAGTTTTCAAGATAATTAACAATTTGTGTCTTCTTATGCATCTATGACCTTGACCTTTAAATGTAAGATCTTGAATCTTATATCAGAATGATCGCCATATTAATTCCTACAATATTCCAATATAAATGTCAATACAACAAGTTAATAGCTTCCAAGATAATTTAGACAATTTCAGTTTTTAATGCACCTATGACCTTGACCTTTGATTGTATACCCTTCAGCCAAATATAAAAATGATCTTCTTGTCAATACCAACAATATTCTAATATATGTGCCTTTAAAAAAAGTTAATAATTTTCAAGATAATAAGCAATTTAAGTCTTCTTCTGCAGCTGTAACCTTGACCTTTGAACGTATAACCTTGAGCCATATATCAAAATGATTGTTATGTCAATACCTAAAATATTCTTATATATATGCCTATGCAAAAAGTTAATAGTTTTCAAGCTAATGCACAATTTTAGTTTTTATAAGCAAAAAATAAAATTTCAGGGGCAACAACTCCTACATGCATTATCATATAGTTACGGAACTTTGCTTCTCTTTAAATTTTGTCATGCTGAACATTTTAACAACATATGCTATATATACCTCTTAAAATTTTAAAGGAAATAGCCTAAAACTGCAAAATTACAAACAAGGTCATGACCTTGACCTTTGACCTTGACCCCATTTTAAAGGTTATTTCAAGAAAAAGTGAAAAATAAATTCCCCATGTCAATATCTGTTCAAACAGTCAAGTTATAACATTTTGAAGCCATTTAATGAAATTTTTAAAATTAAACGCAAAGACGCGTAACCCATTTTCAGACCGAATTTCACAAAATGAACATACTATGGGCTTAAAACCCTAGAGAAGCCAAATATCAGATCAGATTTTTTTCTCCCATCATTGCTTTTGAAGAAGAAGATTTTTAAAGAATTTTGAAACCCTATGTCACCATGACCTAGTTTTGGTAGCCATGGCAAAGCCACAAACAAATCTGAATTGCACCGACCCAGACATGCTTCTGGCCAAGTCTTATTGAAATCTGTCCAGTACTTTTGGAGAAGTCGAAAATGTGTGTTAACGACGCACCCACGCAGGTATGCACACACACACACACACAGCTTTATGAAATAAGCTCACATGACCTTTGGTCAGCTGAGCCAAAAATAATGAAAAAAGGGTCTAATCGGTATCACAATGAATGCAGAATGATTGTCTTCGATAGTATGAATAATTTATTAATTGCATAATTAATTATTTATTATCAACATACTACAAATCCGTAATTATAGCCATAATGATAATGATTATTAAAGTCTTATCACTTTTATACATTCATGTTCTTTATTGGTATTTGCTGGACAAGAAATCACCCTGAATAATTGATTGTACCAATCATCATATGACACCCTGTAAATCTTTTCATACATATATCACACCTTCTTTCCTAATATACACAAATGTAAGAAACCATATTTCACCAGTTACTGAATGTTTATTCTGTGTGTTCCTGGTAAAATCCCAGTAAGTCACCTTGAGACATTATTATTTTATGTCTCCCTTCATTGTTTTCATTTTATGGTAATTATTTAATTATTATTATTATTATTATTATTAATATAGCCTGGGTCAAACACTCATGAAAACCAATAAATTTTGAGACTAAATTTATTTTATAAATTATTTTGACAGAAAAAATATAAATAGGGATATTGAAAAAGTTTAATTATTCTTTTTTTTTAATTTTCTTCATCCAGCAGCCACTTAACTTGCACTTACTTGATATGTTTAATAAAAAATAAATAAATGTTAAAAAAGAAACAAAAGGCCCATGGGCTTTAACGCTCACCTGGAGATATGTCCAATATTGTTTGTAAAGTGCAATAGAAAATATATTAAGTACAGAAACTTTAGAAGTTTTCTCAAGTTAAGAACTCCCACAAAAACTTAATCAGAAATATATCCACTCACATTTCATTTATAAATAGCTTATATAATATGCATGAAGTAACTGTATGCAATGAATAATTTCAAAAAACATTAATTAATTAAATTTCAGTATACTTATGCAGCTATGTCCTTGATCTTTGAACATAAATGACCTCCAACCATATATGATTGTCATCTCAATACCTACAATATTCTAAAATACATGCCAATGCATGAAGTTTATAGTTTTCAAGATAATTAGCAATTTAAGTCATCTTTTGCAACTGTGACCTTGTGCCATATATCAAAATGATCAATATCGTACAATATTCTAATATACATGCCTAAACAAAAAGTTTATTAATTTAAAAGTTTTAAATTACCATTACCACATTATAACAATTTAGAATGGGAGAACCTTGACAAGGGACGCAACTCGCGAACATAGAGGTGCTCTCGGTGATTTTGTATTGCTGCAATTGTAATTCCAAGTGGGATTTACAAAGACTACAAGAAGAACGTTGCATTTCTCTGGAAATCGTCCGATTTTGAGTTTGGTGGAAAAATTCAGATAGTTATTGATTGTATTGAAGAAAACGGAGAAAGGAATGATAAGAACAGGCTTTTTAAAATTGTTCTTGATGAAAATTATGTGAAAACATGGATCGGCTGATTTTTCACGATTTTTTTTTTCAAGCGAGGGGTAGACTTTCAAAATGGCGACTTTCGTCCCTTGTGTTTTTTAATGTTATATATTTCGGAATTTTTTGAAGTTTGTTAAAAATGGATTTCAGGCAAAGTTATCGATATGTATGAACTTGTACCAACATCGCATGTAATAAAAACACCAATAAATAATCTTTAAAACAAAAATCCTGACACCAAGCCCCTGTGGTTTTTTCAGCCGATTAACGTATATTTTTCCACGTGGAATGAAGAAGTTGTATTTAGATTTCAAACTCTACAAGATACACGATTTGTCACAAATAACAATAATAATAATAAAAATAAATAATTATAATAATCAATATAAATAATAATAATAATAAAATAAAAACTGCGACTCAAAGCCAACAAGTACATAGGCTAAATGAGATTGAATTTCGATTTGCCCCCCAGCCTCGTTTTCAATCTTAAGAGTTACTTCCCCTGTCATGTTTTCGAATATTGGTCAATGTCCCACTAGTTTTTCAAAATAGCTGCCTTGAAAATTTAACTAGTCAAAGTTATTCAGTATCAACTCTCTATGTTCCTACTAATAAAAATTTTGTGAACAAATCATCATGTTGTTAATAAACGGCTCTCAAAAATTTCGTAGTTTTCCAAACCGGAAATGAAAAATAGGAATGATTCAAGGGAAATCACTCTAAATTACCGACGTGTATGGATATATCCTTAAAAATAGTCCCGTTTATAGTCTATTTTAAATTAGCAAACTGTATACAGCAAATACCGAAATTGAATGACAATTCAAGGTAGATACAGACTATAAAACTGCGTACGTGTTGCGTCTTGTATGTTAACTGGCAGCCATTGTTAAAAACAATACATAGCGGTTCTTATTGTATAGTTCCCTCTGCTATCGTTTGCGCGAGTGAACTCATAGAAATGAGAATACTAAAAAAATTCCATTGTGTATTGTGAATAATAATTTCATAACGTTGAACTTCGTTGATAATGATAGTCCTATTGCACGTAACTCGTCGCCATATTGTTTTGCCTAATTATGTATTCCAGTCAAATGTCAACGGGAGTTCGGTGACTTCAGGAACGCCCCCTAGCTATATCAATAACACGGAAGCCCGCGATATTGAATTGATTGTCGTCAGGTAAATATGTTTTCCCAGAGGTTTTGCAGTCTTTTCATAGATAACTTTTTAGATATATATCTTTATAAATGATGCTGTGTTTTTGTAACTTTTTACACTTCTAGAGAATATGTATTTACCATGAATATTGAGTATTTTTCTACAACTTTTTACACCCTTTGATATTTGTTTACACGATGGATACCAGCGATCAGAATTTATCTTTAGACGATTTTTTACATTGATGCCCTTGCTAGCTATTTATCAAAAAGAGGGCTTTCAAAAGATGGTAATAAGAATGAACTTGCGGCACTTTGTTTTGCTGCGTCAAAACTGAAACTACCTGTACTTCCAAGTGAAACTGAATTGGAGACTATTAATATGGAACAAAACGAGAAGTTACTAAAAGTGGGAGGATCTGTTGAACTTCCAGATCCACTTAAATTATATACGGACTAGCATGATGAGAAAAGTGGGATGAGCAAGTGGCCCCCTATATTTATTACAGACATTGCCAATTTTCTAATGCAATATGAATCAAAAGAATCTATTACATTGAGACTAAATGAATACAAAATCGGTAAAGCCTATGAGTACTTTAGAAGCAATTGGCTTAAGGAAATTTTTTATCATAACATTGCCTCGTCATCAGAGTACTGTTTTTACGTGCCACATGTACACCATCACAGAAAATAATGAGCCATGAACACAGTGTTTGGGTATGTGCCAAGAAAGCTGATGGCAGAATAATGACTGCATACTGCACTTGTACTGCTGGGTAAGTATAATTGTAATGTTTTTGCTTATTGGGTATATATATCTTTGAAATCCATACGAGGCAACTGTTTGTCTTGCTGAGAAAGTAGAATGTCGCAAATGTCAATGATTAAATAATGGAGATGTTTATATAGTAATTCACTGTGAAATACCCATTAAGTTTTTGGTTACATTCAGTCCTTTGCTTTGCAAGATAACCAGTGAGAAAGTTATTTGGAAATTAACATATCTCATAAAGACTAGATTCTAGATGAACTGCATGCCCACAGAAAGTTTAAAGAGTACACCCACTGTACATATTATCACAATAGATATACATATTTGGTAAAAATTTGAAAGGCAGGTTGTCTGAAGCAACTATAAACTTAGACACCTTTTATCATACTGGTAGTTCAAAAACTATACTTGGCACTCAATCCTGATTTTAATTTTTGATGCATAGAGAGGTAATGTAAAACCAAATTAGCCTCTGTTAGAACATGTTTGGTTTTATGGTTTTCACTTATTACATAAATTCACACAAAAATGGTTTATCACAAAACTTGATAGATGATTGCTGTTGTGTTTATCTAATTCATTGATGTGTTGTCAAGGCTATGTCAGTGTGTCTGATTCCTGTTATGACCTGGGAGGTTGCTATCATAGTTTATTTTAATGTTGCAAGGTTATGAAATGATGATCAAATGGGAAAAAAAACCACACAAACTAAATATTCATGCTCATATACAAATATTTAATTGTCATTCCAGATTAGGACAGACATGTAATCATATAGCAGGGCTGTTATTTAGAATAGAAGCAGCCAACAAGTTAGGCATTACTTCGTCAACTTCTAGTTCTTGTGGATGGAATGTCCTTACAGACAAAACAATCATAGAACCTGCACTAATGAAAGATTTGGTTGAGCTTACAAAGAAATCAAAGCATGGCCGTCCAGGTACTAAATGTATATATGAATTATTAATATAATTAATAGTTGCATATGGTATTTATGTAAGTGACACAAACTTACAAGTGTTCGTATTGTGAATTTGTCAGTACAGTTAAAACATATATTACAATATTACATTTATAGGTATAAATGTTAAATTTCTGACTTCTTCAAAAAGAATAAACTTAAAGCTCCTGGTTGAAACATTAACACTTGAACTGGAGCACAGACCTTAAGTTTGTTTGTAAACAGTAACTGAATATAAATCTTCTATTGGCTTATAATGGTTTTTAAATGTATACAGTAAAACCTTCTTATAATGCCCCTGGATAATTTACCACATCCCTTTTTGCCATGCTATCTCAAAATTTGATTTGTTTATGTTTTTCTATATGAGATTCACTCAATTTATCACCAAACCCCTTTATACCCCAAAATATGACTGAACAAATGGGGGCAATGAATCAAGGTTATACTGTACATATATATACTAATGACAATTTAAAGAGAACAAATGACAATTTAAATACTATTCAATAATTTATTTAAATGTATGTTAATAACAGCAAAATCAAGACCAATGGTTGGAAAAAAGAAGAAAGAATACCAAGCTGTTGTGTTTCCAAATAAAGAAGAAATTTTAAAATTGTTTGTTCATGAACTACAAGACACCCTACCTAGTGCATGTTTTCTTACAGGTTTGGTAAACTCTATGAAACAAAAAAAAAAAATACTCAAAAAACATCATTTTTCATTAACAAAAAAAAAAAAAAAAAAAATAAATAAATAAATAAAAAAAAAAAAAAATAAATAAATAAAAAAAAAATAAATGGATAAATAATTATAAAAAATGTACCATATTAATTGAATAAATATCATTTAAAGAGTCCTTTAGGTAAATGCAATGTAACTTGTTGCTTTGTTCTTTCTATCACCATAACTATTGCAAATTATCTAAATATTTTATGATTTAAATAATGTTTCAAAAGCATAAAATTCTGAAAATTATTTTACCCATATAACCCCTAAATAATCATTAAAGTGTTGAAACAAATCCTAGATTTTCATACAATTGAAATATTGTAATTTAGTTGAAGGCTGCTTTGCTCATAATCAAGAATTTTGTATGTATTTTATTTTAGTTGTTTTATCATTTTTATGCATGAAAATGTGAAGTAATTATATACACTTGACACAATTTGACACATTCAAGATGATGGTGAATATTTGAATGTTAAATTTGTATTAAAATTTGTAGGAATTATCATTCTTATTTGAAAGTCTATCTTTTCATATTAGTGTTAGATCAATATGAGATTTGTAAGATTCAGTTGTGAATTTTGAATTTTTGATTACTAATACTTTTATTTTCAGGTATTAAGAAAACTATTCCTACAACAACAAGAACAGAAGCAGCAGCAGCAGCTGTGGAAGTTACAAAGGAAAACTACAAGAATTATTATATGGAGAAAATTGTTACAGACGCTTGTACTATGACAGGAAGCACAGACCCCAATGTCATTTTGGAACATTTACCACAACTATCCAAAATTGATGTTGATTGTATATTTAAAAACACTTTTGGACAGTCTGTAAATCCAACTTGGACTCAAATGAGGCATGGTAGAATTACATCTTCTCATTTTTACAATATTTTTACTCGTGTGGAGTCTCTGCTCTTAAATCCTGATCAGTGTATTAAGTCATTGTTATCCCATATAATGGGATATGAATCTCCTAATCCCAACATTAAGTCATTGAAGTATGGTAGAGAGATGGAACCCTATGCAAAAGAAGCCTATAAAAAGGAATATTTAAAGCATAAACAACATACTGATGTCTTATTTGAAGATTCTGGTCTTGTTGTTGATAATAATATTCCATATATTGCATCAAGTCCAGATTTACTGGTTTCATGTAAATGTTGTGGACTTGGTATGGTAGAAATTAAGTGTTGCTTAATTCCACCATGCCAAGTATGCTCAGGTTTTGCAAATGCAAACTTCTAAAATGTTTAAAATGTGACAAGTTTATTCATCTTAGGAAAAATCATCCCTATTATGGTCAAATTCAAGGTCAATTAGCAATCACGAAAAGGGACTGGTGTGACTTGTATATTCATACCTGCAACGGATCTTTTACTGAAAGGATTATATATGATGATGTGTTCTATCAAAATATGTTGCATCATTTAAAATATATTTTTACCAAGTATGTCATACCAGAAATATTAACCAAGGACTTGCAAAAACAATTACAAGAGGAACCGATGGAAGTTGATAACCCAAGTGATAATGTTGTTGATAATGTTATGGGTAATGTATACTTTTGTCCAATCTGTCACTGTAAGATTAGAGAACCAACTATGTCTGGATACAGTCACAGAGACCAGAGTATTGCATGTGATAAATGTCACTTGTGGTACCATTTTACCTGTGTGCACATGACAAAATCTAAAGCCAGATTATTTAAAGAATGGGCATGTCAGTATTGTGCATTATTGGAATGAAATTAATTTTTCTCTTTGTTATGGAAAAATGAAAGAATTGGACATCTTGCACACTACATAATTCGCGTAGCAAATTTATGTTACGTGTGCAAAATGTCCAATTCTTTCATTTTTCCATAACAAAAAGAAAACTTGATTTCATTTCTTATAATTCAATTCATAGAATAATCAAAAAGTAATTCAAACTTTTACAACTTGAATTAATAATAAGTAAAGAAATTTACATCACCAATGTGCAAGAAAAATTACAGAAAAGTAGTTCCGGCTACAGAGACAATTCTTTCATGCAAAAATAACAGAAAAGATCTGACCAATCAAAATGCTTGAAACAAAAGAGAATTGAATTATAAGAAGTTATTTACATTTATGTGATGATATTCATATAAAATTTCAATGGAATGATTAAAAATGTTCATATGTACATTCATGTAGACTGTTTATTACATGTGTAGGATTGACATTTGTATATATTCAGATAATCTTGATTAATTATTTTTAATTAAACTGTCTCAAGTATTGCAGTGTGTTTGTGGGGCAGTAATCTATTATTTTTCAGCAGATGCTCAGCTGTATGTGTTTAAAGTCATATCAATTCATTGTGAAAATGATTTTTGCACTTGTTTTCAATTCAAAAAGTTAATTTTGTTGTGGAAAACTTAATTGTTTAATTATTTAAAATTTGAACTTTAAATTTTAATTGTAATTGAATGTTCTTATTGGTTGAGAAATTTTAATCAGAAATTTTCAAAAACTTCAAAACAGCCTAACAGCATAAAAATCAGATGGAAATTAATACATAGACTTAAATTGAATCATTTAAAACAATTTTAAATGCAGTTTGTATACTGAATGTAAAAAAATTAAATTAAGCAATATAAGAACATATAACAAAAAATATTCTGCTGCAATTAGTTTGTGGTCAAACTGCAGATTGACTAGACTTTTAATAAAACATTCAGTACTTTGGTAGTGTGGGTAGAAAATTGCATATCCCACAAACAACTTTCACAATTTTGTCTATATGTTGACAAAAAGTTATGGGAATTTCATATTTCAAAATTCTGAAATATTTCATACGCCTGATTGCCTGTTCAATGTATATTCGGTGATTAGCAATTTCCTTTGTTTTCTTGACTTCACCTTGTGTCATTTGTGCAACGCCTGGACGTGATGGGGGTACCATCAAAAAGGCATTCTGCAGAGTGACTTCTCTCTGGATTTGAAATCCTCTGTCTGCTAGAATGACATCATATGGTTCGATTATGTCCAAAAAACCAGAATATGTTGTGATGTGTTTGTCACTAGCACGCCCCCCCCCCCCCCAATGTTTCAGAAACAAAATTGAACATGCCTGATAGTTTTATGCTAACAAGAAATTTTGCAGTATGGTGTTGCTTGTAATCAGACCAAGTTTTGTCCTGAACTTCTAAGTTTTGTGGCTTTTCTATAAACACTTCAGAACAGTCAATTATATGCCTAACTCCTGAATACTGAGAATTTTGAATTTGAGTGGTAAATTCTCTCTGACAATTTCTCTAGGGGGATTGTAAACCAGTGCTCCAAACACTTCAGTAAGAGTATTTAACCATGTTGTGAAAATTCTGGATACATGTGAAGTAGATATATTAAACCTGTCAGCTAGATCTTCATCTAACAAACCAAGTTTTAACTTCATTAGTGTGAGAATCATCTCCTCTCTTGCTGTTAACTTTTTGTTTTCCCTGCGCTTCTTGAGTACTTTATATTTTAGTGGATTGCAGTGGTATTTAGGGCCTTTCCAGTAATTGACTTTATTCACCATAGGCTCAATGATTTTGTAACTTTTATTAAAATGATCAACAGTAGGGATACCAGTATAAAACTTCATTTTCTTATCACTGCTGACAACAACAAAAGATATGTTACTATTACATGTACCATTTGATTTTTTAACTTTCTCGGCTGCTACCTTACTTTTTAGTGTCATAATCTCAGCTTTCAGTGACTTAATTAAGTCATCTTTTTCAAGGCATGGGGTACATTTACATTGATACCCATGATCATGATCAAAGCTAAATGAAGCATTTGTCTCATCTTGGTTAATATTTGAAGATTTGCGTTTTTTAACTGGGATGGAAGTATGCTCCCTCTCTTTTGGTGGTAGTCTGGACTTTGGAATAAATTGAAAGTCATGGCCCATACAAAGAGTAGGATATGGAATATCCAGGGATGGATAGCCATCCACAAAATGTTTGGAACATACTCTGGAATCAATGTTTGCCTGCCAGTTTGTACCATCCAAGTTTTTACGGTATACATTTTTTACCCAGATAGATCTTGCATAAGGATCTTTATTTTCACTTGGAAATGCAATAAGTTTGAATGGAGGGTAACATATACACCTGCTTGTTCCAAAATTACACCCATGTTTACTGCACCATGTAGATTTCCATTGCTTTAGTCTATATGTACCGTTTGAACAGCCATTAACACAAAAGTATCTTTTTGACATAATTTAAAATTATAACAGCAATAAGTACATAAACATTTGAGGTCGAAAAATCACAAAAACTCCAATTCTGAACATAAAACAGCAAAATTTTCATGCAAATATATTAACTTATATAAACAGGTACTATAGTCTGAAAAAGCACAAAGAAGAGCATGAGAAACTAATAGATTGAAACCGTCAATATTAAGGTGTGTCTATGTAGCCATTTTTTTTCTCTTTTAGTAATAAAAGGTAATAACAAGTTTCCTATTACTTATGATGGATTGATTGATCCACCAATAAATTAATGGGGTTTTACATCCGTGTCAAGAATATATCACTTATATTGAGATGTCATCAGCTACTAGTGCAGATGAAGTAATTTCTTCCTGTTATGTGTTGATAGCATTGCACAGTGGGCACACTGGTATCATTTAAAGCAGGTTTTTTATTTACATGTATTTTGAAAATTAGTTCTAACAGTTAAATTTTTAACTTATTAGGTTCTGTCTATTTGTTGATTAGTATAGGAAGGTTTCACTGTAAATATTTCTGTAGCATTGCTTTAGCTATACATGTAATTACTTCTAGAAGTACTCATTTAAGTGAAACAATATTTTAACCATTTATTATACAATGTTTTGGTGGTTAACCATTATCAATTTTTCAGACATTTGTGGATATTGAAAGTTCAAGACATTAAAAATTTATGTGGCATGCAATGTTGTTTTATTTTTTAATTAAATAAGACACCTTTCATTATACTGAAACTCTTACTTTGAGCAGTATAGTATATTGATACAAGCTTAGATGGGAAAATCTGAAAAAAATCTAAGTTAAATAAAGTTAAAATATGGAAAAAAGAAACAGTTATTGTGTAAGCATGATTTTTAAGATGGTTTCTGATCAGTTTGTACTGCAGTAGAACCTGTTTAAACTGAACACTGATTAAACCAAAATCCTGTAAATACAAACACATGTCCACTCAAGGATTGTAAACGAAACGGTTATACATGTATAATTGTTATGGTAATCATAAAACATGTATTAACATTGCAAGTAACAGGCTGTTATTATAAGCTTTAAACTTTGTAATTGATGTATGATGATTTCAATTCAGTGAGTGCCACACTAACTGGACATAAACTACTAAATTTAAATCAGCAAACATTGGTTACAAACATGTTCTAATGTAGTTATAGTCCCAGTATAAGGAAGATACTTGGAAAAATTTGTTCTATTTCCCAATGTTTAAACAAAAACAGAAAAAGCTTTACAATTTTTAGCTCACCTAAGCTGAAAGCTCAGATGAGCTATTGCGATGGTTCACCGTCCGTCGTCTGTCGTGCGTCATCCGTTAACTTTTAACATTTTAATCATCTCCTCCAAAACTACCAAACAAAATTTGATGAAACTTGGTAGCCATCATGCCTGGGTGAAGCCCTTTTAGATTTGCACAAATGAAGGAGTTATGTCCCCTTGGGGCCCCATAAGGGGGGAAATAGTGAAAAACTTTAAAAATCTTCTCCTCTGAATCTAAAAGAGATATACCTTAGTTATTTCATTTATAACATCCTTAGGTCATCTATTTTCAGATTTGCACAAATGGTAGCCATGGGGCTCAAAATGGGGAAATTGTAAGGCACTGAGTGGGGAAATTGCTAAAAATTATATATTTGTCACTATATCTTGAAAACTATCAACTTTTTGTATAGGCATGTATATAAGAATATTGTAGGTATTGACATGACAATCATTTTGATATATGGTTCAAGGTCATATGTTAAAAGGTCAAAGTCACAGAGGCAGAAGAAGACTTAAATTGCTAATTATCTTGAAAACTATTAACTTTTTGTATAGGCATGTATATTAGAATATTGTAGGTATTGACATGCCAATCATTTTCATATATGGTTCAAGGTCATACGTTCAAAGGTCAAGGTCACAGCTGCAAAAGAAGACAAATTGCTAATTATCGTGAAAACTATTAACTTTTTGTATAGGCATGTATATTAGAATATTGTAGGTATTGATATGATGATCATTTTGATATATGGTTCAAGGTCATATGTTGAAAGGTCAAGGTCACAGCTGCAAAAGAAGACTTAAATTGCAAATTTTCTTGAAAACTATTAACTTTTTGTATAGGCATGTATATTAGAATATTGTAGGTATTGACATGACAATCATTTTGATATATGGTTCAAGGTCATATGTTGAAAGGTCAAGGTCACAGCTGCAAAAGAAGACTTAAATTGCAAATTTTCTTGAAAACTATTAACTTTTTGTATAGGCATGTATATTAGAATATTGTAGGTATTGACATGACAATCATTTCGATATATGGTTCAAGGTCATATGTTAAAAGGCCAAGGTCACAGGTGCAGAAGAAGACTTAAATTGCAAATTTTCTTGAAAACTATTAACTTTTTGTATAGGCATGTATATTAGAATATTGTAGGTATTGACATGCCAATCATTTTCATGTATGGTTCAAGGTCATATGTTCAAAGGTCAAAGTCACAGCTGCAGAAGAAGACTTAAATTGCTAATTATCTTGAAAACTATTAACTTTTTGTATAGGCATGTATATTAGAATATTGTAGGTATTGACATGACAATCATTTTCATATATGGTTCAAGGTTATACATTCAAAGGTCAAGGTCACAGCTGCAAAAGAAGACTTAAATTGCTAATTATCTTAAAAACTATTAACTTTTTGTGTAGGCATATAATTAGAATATTATAGGTATCTATATGATGATCATTTTGATACATGGTTCAAGGTCATATGTTAAAAGGTCAAGTCACAGCTGCAGAAGAAGACTTAAATTGCTAATTATTTTGAAAACTATTAATGTCATGCATAGGCATGTATATTAGAATATTGTAGGTATTGACATGACAATCATATGTGGTTCGAGGTCATATATGTTCAAAAGTCAAGGACATAGCTCCATAATTATACTGAAATTCATTAATGATTTGGAAATTATTCATTGCACTACAGTTACTTCATGCATATTATAAAAGCTACTTATAAATGAAAAGTGAGTGGATATATTTCTGATTAAGTTTTGTGGGAGTTCTTAACTTGAGAAAACTTATAAAGTTTCTGTACTTAATATATTGTCTATTGCACTTTGCAAACAATATTGGACATATCTTCAGGTGAGCGTTAAGACCCATGGGCCTCTTGTTTATGTTTTGGTACGGATTCTATTGAGAATTGAATGTTAAGTATTCAGGTGTGGATCCAGACGGGGGCACAATCGGCCTGTGCCCCCATAAAACTTTTGCAGCCTATTTTTCACATGGAGTAAGGACTGCTCTATATGGCTTTTGTCCTCCATAACAAATTAAAAATTTGTCTGTGCGCCCCCCTCCCCCCATCATCATAGAATCCTGGATCCGCCACTGGTATGAACTTATAATCAGTTACTGTTGGACAAAGCCTTGTCATTAAAGTGACGTCTGTTTAAAAGCCTCCGGTGCCGACTAAATCATTTAGTAACGCACAGTCAGAATACAGTATACTATCAGAAGCAAGAATGACAAACTCAGTCCGATATTTCGCGCGTTTAATTGACACAACCGTGAGATCATTGTATGAAACTTGTTCATATTTTACTGGATTATAGTCCTAAACAAAGTTAACTTACTTTTCATGCATGATTGATATCGTTCTCTTTATCATAAGTCGCGAAATTATCGCACACTTTCGATAAGTTGTTGACATTACAACCGGTGCAACCGCCATTGTTTTGCGCCTCGAACTCCCGTTGACCTTTGACCCAACATGGCGGAAAAATCGTGCACGTTGTCTCCCCTTATACGAACTCTCTTGTATTTCCCAATCTCCTGAGACTTGCTACTCTGAGATGTCAATCTTAATGATCGATGTCCTATTAGCCAATCAGCGAAGGCTCGTAAATTCCCACGAGATTATGTTAATTTTTCAAAAATGGATGTCAATAAAACGAAATACGCTGTCGCATGAGAAATGTAAGCCCTATGAGAACTGCAGGTTCCGTTTCCGGTTTCCGGTAAAACTTGCATTTCTCATGGAAGGGGGTATGAGATTTACAAGTCCATGAGATTCACAAGTCTTCAACATTTTCGCTAACAGAGGAAGTAATTCAGCAATATATATATAATAAAACGTATGGATCAAGAAACTACGTTACAAGTATCTTACAAAAACGTGTGTACATCTTGGCTTTATGACATTCTTGATATTTATTTACGTACTGTACGTCTGTAGCGAAATACACCGGGACTTTAAGTTTTCCAATTTTCTTAAATTTTTTTTCTAAATATAAATATATATTAAATTGATGACTTGTAATCAAAATCTATTTGAATCATTTTCTAAAATTTCATTCCTATTAGCTGTAAACAAACAGAATCCTCTAACGTGTTGGTCACATATAACATTTATAATTATTAGCTTGGAATATGTGCACTGATAAACACACTTGAATGTATAAAAAATTTGCATTGATTGTCCGTCATAAATATCCAAATGTATTTTTAATGGTGTTATTTCTTCCTTACAAAGTCACAAATGACAATTTTTTTTAAAATTCTGTTTAAGTTATCGTATTTAACAGTTTTATAAATTGTGTTTACACCATCCGTTTTTTAGTGATGTTACAATGTTCTAAAATTAGATCCTGCAGGTCTACATCTGGCTGAGAAATTACTGCTATTTCTATATTTATTTGAGCTTTTGTCATTGAACCAAACATAACATTGTTCATTAGTAACAACATTAAAAATAAGAAGATCAGCACCGTTTGAATTTTTTCCTAGAAAAAATTAATTCAGCTTTAAGAAGCAAAGCATGTGATTGACTATATAAGAAGGTACGTACCAAGATTTGACATGTGACATAGGTTTACTATCCCAGCATTTAAAATTTATTCCATTTGGTTGGATGAGTGCTGTTTTATGTTGACTCAGCAAGATTTCAGATATTTTCTTATTGATCTCAGGAATAATGTAAACTCAAGATCATACTGTACAAGATATTGTGCAAGTTTTTATTGGGGTGCTTAATTTATAAGTGGACACATTAGAAAATAGATAGATTCCATCCCTCATTATTAATCTGACATTTTCCAATTCTGGAAATATGGAACATAAAGGGCCTGTAAACTTGTCCAAAAATACAATTTCATATTCTGAAGATGTGAAATATTTTCTTTAAACAGAAAAACCTAATTAGTACCACACATTTATTAGAAGATACCACATGGTACAGTTGTGAGCCTTAGCAACCATTAAAACCACATAGCCAATCATACAAACAAGAAGACCACAGACTTCTGATAGAAGAGCTTTGGGTTTGTCCCCAAGTAAGACTGCAGTTAGCCTCTAGTGTTTTGTGAGAATATTCTCTAGGTGAATGACAACATGCCTCGATAAAAGTGGAAGAATTTGACTGGGGCATAAAACACCATTTTATGATGGAGGTCAATTCTGAGATGTTGGAGGAATTCAGAGTACCAGAGAAGACTATATCCACCTTATTTAATAGTGACAAATTTTATCACAATAGGAACTTTCTGGGTGTAATTCAAATCTTAGCAATAAGAGTTACATCTGTTATTTAGTGCTTTAAACCACTGAGCTAGCAGTGACAATGTCTCAATACAATAAATTCAGCCAAATCACAAAATGATTTCATTTTAAAAGCCATCTGAAGTTTTGTAAGAATTATTATATGTCACAGATAATGTATTATTATTAACGTGACAGTTAAATATATAATGGAGTGGAATAATGATGTTTAATGTCCAAATCAAGATTCTAACAATTATATCAATCAATTCAGTTCTGGCGTGGAAGAAGGAAACTAAAGTCCCAAGACTTTTGGCAAGATAACTAACAAACTTTTCACACAAGAATCTGCAAAGTGGGAATCTAACCTAGGTGGAGAAAGGTGCTGTGACCCTTAAGCTGCATTTTACACCACCTGGACACCAAGGCCCCTGGTTTCAATTCAGTCTGCAGATAGGACACTTAAATGCATAATGACATAAAATGCAGTTTGTACATAGCTCTTTACAATCTGAATAAAACTGGTAACTTAATTTGGGTTGTTAATAAACATATTGACACTAGGCCCCTGGATTAGGTACTCACTGACAGTGATTATGTGCCACTGTTTATTTTGTACATGAACAAGCACTTACAAAGGCACCAGTACCAGCCAAACCACACTAAAAATAAATTTCATAGAATTATAGTGCCACCTTGTCAAATTTTTCAAAAATTAAATTCTTTTGACATCTTCAACAAAGCTTATTTATGAATCAAATTACTTTTTTGATTACTGAAAATAATCTACAATAAAAATTCAAACTATTACAGCTTAAATATAAGAAGATGACAAAACTTGAGACATGTAAATCATCTTTTCCCCACATCTTAAAAAATAAAAGAATTCAATTAATTTTTTCTCTTTTTTAACATTCATTTATTTTTTATTAAACATATCAAGCAAGTGCAAATTAAGTGGCTGCTGGATGAAGAAAATACAAAAAAAGATTAATTAAACTTTTTCAATATCCCTTTATATATTTTTTTCTGTCAAAATAAATTTAATTTCAAAATGTATTGGTTGTCATAAGTGTTTGACCCAGGCTAGATTAATAATAATAATAATAATATAAATAGTAATTACCAAAGAATGAAAACAATGAAGGGAGACAGTATATATATATATATATATATATATATATATATATATATATATATATATATATATATATATATATATATATCAAGGTGACTTAATGGGATTTTACCAGGCACACACAGAATAAACATCCATTAACTGGTGAGATATGGTTTCTTACATTTGTGTATACCAGAAGGTGTGATATATGTATGGATGGATTTACAGGTTGTCATATGATAAATAGTACAATCAATTATTCAAGGTGAATTCTTGTCCAACAAATACCAATATAGAACATGAATGTATATAAGTGATAGGACTTTGATAATTATTATCATTATGGCTCTATATTTGCGGATTTGCAGTTGATAAATAAATAATTAATTATGCAATAAATAAATTAATTATGCTATTGAAGACAATCATGTCTGCATTCATTGTGACACTGATTAAACCCTTTTTTCGATTATATATATTTTTTTGTCTGATTGTTTTTTTAAATTGATTTTAGAGTTATTTCTAAAACTTTATTTTAGAAAAGGAAAGGTCAGTTGTCTGGGTTACTACACAGACATTAATACCATTATTATAGATTTTTTTTTTCAGTCTAATAATTCTCATCATAATACAAATTATACAACAGACACACACAATGATATCCTCTGATTTGAGAAGTTCTAACACTATTTTTTCATAAATAAGTAATCAGTTCGTAAGATATTTATGTTTTGTTACTTCTTGATAGTTTTGATACTTTTGCAAAAAAAAAAAAAAAAAAAAAAAAAAAACCAGATGATGACTTGATGAATTCTTACACAGGTTTGAATTCACTTGTCTGCCTTATATAGGTATACCAAATTAATGCAAGTCTCTGAAGTATTTATTGATTTTGCTGGTATTGGCAGTTTAATTGAAATAACCGACTGACAAATTTTATAATATTTTGTCCTGTTTCTTTTTTTTTTTTAGAATTCTGGTTTGGTTTGGTAACTAATACACAAACATTGACATTCATGACGGGCTTGATTTACTTGTTAAAACAAGGTTTCCATTTCATGGTTTGAATTGCTGGTAGCAAATTTTTCCAACCAACACTAATTAATTATTTTTAAAAATTACCAAATATGCCTTACTTCAAAAGTCATATTTCATGGACATATTTACTTCAATATTGTTCTGCTTGCATTTATTTACAAAATTGAGGTTTTTTTTTAAATTAAAAGGATGTTTTTTTAAATTTTTTTTTTCATGGTATCAAATGGCTATCTGTTACCTACCATCACAAACAATATCATGCGTTATACGATGTCATAGTGTCTACCCTTCACTTACAAACAAGAATCATAGAGTCTGTTTCTTACTATCGAATATATTGACATACAATGGAGTAACTGGGTTGTCATAGTGTCTATCTGTCACCTACCATTACATACAATAGTACTGTGATGTCATAGTGTCTGTCACTTATAATGAAGTACCTTGACATTCAGTGGAGTATTGTGATGTCAGTGTTGATCAGTCATTTTTTTATTGGTTAAAAAGAGATACAAGTGATTGGTTGGTTGTAATGTTAAGGTTGTACCAGCAAATTTTTAGCTATTCACAATGAGAGCAAGTAGTAGGTGACATTATATCGGAAGATTGGTGAGAGATTATGATTATAACACTTTATGTCACCACACCTGATGGTAGTCTGTTGTGTCAATTGATCTAATGGTGGGTGACAGACAGACTATAAATATATATATATATATATATTCATTTTATGTCAGTATACTAGTACCTTAAAGTATTTGACAGACTGACAATATGTCATTTTAATATATCACTATACCAGAAGATTATGGTGGTAGACACATGGTCATTGCAACATGTTATTACTTCACTCTTTCTCACTATACCTAATGGTAAGTGACACATTGTCATTGCAACATGTTATTACTTCACTCTTTCTCACTATAATTAATGTTGGGTAACACATTGTCATTGCAACATGTTATTACTTCACTCTTTGTTACTATGCCTAATTTTGGGTGACATATTGTCATTGCAACATCTTATTTCCTCACTCTTTGTCACTATACCTAATGTTGGGTAACAGTCATTGTCATTGCAACTTGTTGTTACTTCACTCTTTGTCACTATATCTAATGGTGGGTGACACATTGTCATTGTGAAATGTTATAACTTCACTCTTTGTCACTATACCTAATGTTGGGTGACACATTGTCATTGTGACATGTTATTACTTCACTTTTTGTCACTATACCTAATATTGGATGACACATTGTCATTGCAACATCTTATTTCCTCACTCTTTGTCACTATACCTAATGTTGGGTAACAGTCATTGTCATTGCAACTTGTTATTACTTCACTCTTTGTCACTATATCTAATGGTGGGTGACACATTGTCATTGTGACATGTTATTACTTCACTTTTTGTCACTATACCTAATGTTGGGTGACACATTGTCATTGCAACTTGTTATTACTTCACTCTTTGTCACTATATCTAATGGTGGGTGACACATTGTCATTGTGAAATGTTATTACTTCACTCTTTGTCACTATATCTAATGGTGGGTGACACATTGTCATTGTGACATGTTATTACTTCACTTTTTGTCACTATACCTAATGTTGGGTGACACATTGTCATTGCAACTTGTTATTACTTCACTCTTTGTCACTATATCTAACGGTGGGTGACACATTGTCATTGTGAAATGTTATAACTTCACTCTTTGTCACTATACCTAATGTTGGGTGACACATTGTCATTGAAACATGTTATTACTTCACTCTTTCTCTCTATAATTAATGTTGGGTAACACATTGTCATTGCAACATGTTATTACTTCACTCTTTGTTACTATGCCTAATTTTGGGTGACACATTGTCATTGCAACATTTTATTACTTCACTCTTTCTCACTATACCTAATGGTGGGTGACACATTGTCATTGCAACATATTATTTCCTCAATCTTTGTCACTATACGTTTGATAGGTGACACAATGTCATTGTGACATGTTATTTCTTCACTCTTTGTCACTATACCTTATGTTGGGTAACAGTCATTGTCATTGCAACTTGTTATTACTTCACTCTTTGTCACTATATCTAATGGTGGGTGACACATTGTCATTGTGAAATGTTATAACTTCACTCTTTGTCACTATACCCAATGTTTGGTAACAGTCATTGTTATTTCCTCACTCTTTGTCACTATACCTAAGGTTGGGTAACACACTGTCATTGCAACATGTTATTACTTCACTCTTTGTCACTATATCTAATGGTGGTAGACACATTGTCATTGCAACATGTTATTACTTCACTCTTTCTCACTATACCTAATGTTGGGTGACACATTTTCATTGCAACATATTATTTCCTCAATATTTGTCACTATACCTTATGGTAGGTAACACAATGTCATTGTGACATGTTATTTCTTCACTATGTCACTATACCTAATGTTGCATAACACATTGTCATTGCAACATGTTAATACTTCACTCTTTGTCACCATACCTAATGGTAGGTGACACATTGTCATTGCAACATGTTATTACTTCACTCTTTGTCACTATACCTAATGGTGGGTGACACATTGTCATTGCAACATGTTATTACTTTACTCTTTGTCACTATATCTAATGGTGGGTGACACATTGTCATTGCAACATGTTATTTCTTCACTCATTGTCACTATACCTAATGGTGGGTGACATATTGTCATTGCAACATGTTATGTCTTCACTGTTTGTCACTATACCTGAGAGATTGTCATTGTGACATCTTATTACTCCTCCCTTTGTCACTTTTTCTGATAGTGGTTGACCAAAAAAAAACCTTTTAATCACAAGACCCCACTACTTGTCAGTGTCATATGAAAGTAAGTGACAGATTGTCAATATGCCATCACAGTATATCACTATACCTGAATATTATGACACTACAACATCATATTACTTCACTCTATGTTACTTTACCATAAGTTGGGTGACATTTAGACACTGTGGCATCACAATACTCCCATTCTTTGTGACTATACTCGATGGCAGGTAAAAAAGAGACACTATGACATAATTACAGCCTGTCAGTTTCTATCTATCCTAATAGTAGGTGACAAATAGAAACTATGACATTGTGGTGCTCTACTCTGTCACTATACCCAATAGTGTTTGATAGTCATCATTATATCATTTTACTCCATTTTTTGTCACTATGATATCATGGTACTCCATTATGGCTCTATGATATATGGTGTTAGACAGATGGAGACTGTGACATAATAATACTGCATTTTATGTCACTATACTTTTTGGAGGGTGACAAATTTATTCAGCATTAACAATAAATTATTTGGTCATTTTACAATTTGTTTGAGTACTAATTTCCTTCTTCATTATTTGTCCAGTATCTTTTTGAAAATTCATACATAAATAAATTGGATAAGGATCATGTAAGTGGTTCTATTATATCATAATATTTCCAGCATGTTTTAAAGAAATAAATATTAACATGTTTTCTTTTTTTATATTTTGAATGTGTTTTCAGTGTACTGTGTTTTTTTCTTGAAATATTTTTTTTTATTCTAGTGAGTAAAAACTTTGTAACTGTTCGACAAAGAACAAGTTCTCAATCTTTCTTGAATAAATTTTCTTTTATTATTGAATCATTCTTATATAACTTACAAATCTTATCACTGCTTCAAGATCATGTCAATATTGCACATAATCTGATAAAACAAAGATGGCCTACAAATGTTTGTCTTTTTCCTTTGCTGTTGATATTAAAAAACAACACATGGCATAATGTTATATAGGTTTTTAGCAGGTTACACATCCCATATTTCGTACTGTCAAAGATTTATATAACCTGAGCCATAGGGTACAGCCTTTCTGATATCATACTGTGATAATGGTTCAAATATGTTACATTGTACTTTTTCTATATAATGTTTATGCAATTTTTTAAAAATTTATATATAGACAAGATAGATAAAAACAATAAAAAGAATAATGTTTGACAAATGAATTAAAAATTCTCATCCAACAATCCTTATCAATGTAACACAGAAACAGTCTACATGTGTGCAGTTTTATAAATCCAACCTGCATTGCTTTCCGGTAAAAATAAATACTGTAAATCAGGAAATTTAGGCAAAAGTTTTATTTTCATGTGCATTTGCAAGAGTCAACATATTAAACTGACAAATAATTATTTTCATATAATTTACTAGCATTTGCACCAACCGTCATTCAAAAAAAAAAAAAAATAAAAGTCTAAGAATATTCTTGATACCAAGCCAAAGTTCATGAAGTAACAGAGATAATTTTGGTTCCTTGCACTATAAAAAATGGACCCATAAAAACAAATGCCTTATAAAACTTCCATGTAAGGTCACAGTTACTTAAAAACTGTTTTCAACAAGACTAAATATTCAACTTTATAGACATGTTGAAGTTTAAAGTTGAAATATTGTTTACCTGATTACCCAACCCATGATTAACACTAAATTCAATGCAGTTTGTTAACAAGTAAACTTTGGCAGCCCAAACAATAATATTTATATATAAGTGGCTGCTGGATAACAACAGTTATTAAAAAAAACAAAAAAACTTTTAGCAGGTAATTGGAAATATTAAAATCAAATGATTAATCCTTCTGTTAATTAATAAATTAATCTATTGATATTTTTAGGTATAATTTATAAAATAATTTCATTTTTATAAATTTGTTGGTTGTTGTAAGTCTTTGAACCAGGCTACTTTTATCAAAAATATTATTATTATTATTATTAACAAATAATAATCACATTAAGCAGGTTATTAATTATTATTATTTAATTTCTTTTTAGGCTAATACACACCTTATCTTTTTATTATTATTGTAAAGGTTGAAAAAGAAGCATTTTCTTAGACTTGCCCTCTAAATATTGTCACCTGCTTTTAAAGACCACCTGTCTTAAGCAGATACTTTTGCTCTTCTTAACGTAGTCTGAGTTTCCTCTGACCCTACAAACATAGACTGCCTTACGGCTGTGTGTAGGCACAGCCATAAGACAGTATGTGTGTAGGGTCAGAGGAAAATCAGACTATTCCCAATGGTAATCACTGAAAACAGGTTTCACTGTACTTTATTAATACATAATATTATATATATTATATATATTTTAATGATAAATGACTAATAAATTCAACAGAACACATAAATGAAGTGAATGAGTTTAATACTAGTATTAAAATTACCCTGCAACTCATTGGTTCATATAGAATGTTATGATACTTTTAATGACTATTTTAGTTTTACAAAAATTTAATTTAATACAATGTAAATTTCTAAATTCTAAAAATTTCTAAAACTGAATTATTTCAAATATTTAATAAAAAATCTTTATAAAATTAAGCTTTTTCAAACAAAATGAGTTTCGGCCCTGGTTAGTATGTTAGGACTTAGTGGGAATTTTAGCAGAAAAGCTGTAAATCCCATTAAAACGCATCTACTTTATCCATTAGATTTGTCAGCAAGGCTGCAATGTTGACCATAGTGAGGATTTTTGGAAGAAAAAAAAGTAAAAAAAAAAGTAAAAGCCATTAAAATTCATCTATCTAGCCATTAGAAATGTCAGCCAGGCCACATATGTGACCTTAGTGGAGTTTTTTTAGAAATCCCATTAAAACGCATCTACAAAATCCATTAGAATTGTCAGCCAGGCTGCAATGTTGACCATAGTGGGAATTTTTAACAGAAAAACAGTAAAAGCCATTAAAATCCATCTATCTAGCCATTAGAAATGTCAGCCAGGCCACATAAGTGACCATAGTGGATATTTTTAGTAGAAAAACAGTAAAAGCCATAAAAACACATCTATTTGGCCATTAGAAATTTCAGCCAGGCCACGAATGTGACCTAAGTGGATATTTTAGAAGAAAAGCTGGAACTCCAATTAAAACGCATCTATTTACCCATCAGATTTGTCAGCCAGGCCACATAAGTGACCATAGTGGATATTTTTAGTAGAAAAACAGTAAAAGCCATAAAAAACACATCTATTTGGCCATTAGAAATGTCAGCCAAGCCACATATGTGACCTAAGTGGAGTTTTTTAGAAGAAAAGCTGTAAATCATATTAAAACGCATCTATTTAGCCATGAGATTTGTCAGCCAGGCTGCAATGTTGACCATAGTGGGAATTTTTAACAGAAAAACAGTAAAAGCCATTAAAATTCATCTATGTAACCATTTGAAATGTCAGCCAGGCCACATAAGTGACCGTAGTGGGAATTTTTAGCAGAAAAACAGTAAAGGCCATAAAAACGCATCTATTTGGCCATTAGAAATGTCAGCCAGGCCTTATAAGTGACCATAGTGGATATTTTTAACAGAAAAACAGTAAAAGCCATAAAAACTCATCTATTTGGCCATTAGAAATGTCAGCCAGGCCATATGTGACCTAAGTGGAGTTTTTTAGAAGAAAGGTGTAACTCCAATTAAAACGCATCTATTCATCCATTAGATTTGTCAGTCAGGCTGCAATGTTGACCATAGTGAGGATTTTTGGAAGAAAAAAAAAGTAAAAGCCATAAAAATTCATCTATGTAGTCATTAGAAATGTCAGCTGAGCCACAATCTTAACTGTTGGGGGAATTTTGGCAGAAAAACGGTAAAAGCCATTAAAATTCATCTATCTAGCCATTAGAAATGTCAGTCAGGCCATATAAGTGACCATAGTGGATACTTTTAGTAAAACAAAACAATAAAAGCCATAAAAACACATCTATTTGGCCATTAGATTTGTCAGTCAGGCTGCAATATTGACCATAGTGGGAATTTTTAACATAAAAACAGTAAAAGCCATTAAAATTCATATATGTAGCCATTAGAAATGTCAGCCAGGCCACATAAGTGACCGTAGTGGGAATTTTTAGTAGAAAAACAGTAAAGGCCATAAAAACGCATCTATTTGGCCATTAGAAATGTCAGCCAGGATACAATGTTTTTTAAAAGAAAAGCTCTAACTCCAATTACAACGCATCTATTTAGCCATTAGATTTGTCAGCCAGGCTGCGATGTTGACCATAGTGAGGATTTTTGGAAGAAAAAAAAGTAAAAGCCATTAAAATTCATCTATCTAGTCATTAGAAATGTCAGCTAGGCCACATAAGTGACCATAGTGGGTATTTTTAGTAGAAAAACAGTGAAAGCCATAAAAACACTTCTATTTGGCCATTAGAAATGTCAGCCAGGCCAAATATGTGGTCTTAGTGGAGTTTTTTAGCAGAAAAGCTGTAACTCCAATTAAAACGCATCTATTTATCCATTCGATTTGTCAGCCAGGCTGCATTGTTGACCATAGTGGTAATTTTTAACAGAAAAACAGTAAAAGCCATTAACACGCCTCTATTTGGCCATTAGAAATGTCAGTCAGGCCACATAAGTGACCATAGTGGATATTTTAAACAGAAAAACAGTAAAAGCCATAAAAACTCATCTATTTGGCCATTAGAAATGTCAGCCAGGCCACATATGTGACCATAAAAGCCATTAAAATTCATCTATCTAGCCATTAGATTTGTCAGCCAGGCTGCAATGTTGACCATAGTGAGGATTTTTGAAAGAAGAAAAAAGAAAAATGTAAAAGCCATTAAAATGCATCTATTTAGTCATTAGAAATGTCAGCCGATCCACAATCTTGACTGTGGAAGGAACTTTTGGCAGAAAAATGGTAAAAGCCATTAAAATTCATCTATCTATCCATTAGAAATATCAGCCAGGCCACATAAGTGACCTTAGTGGAGTTTTTTAGAAGAAAAGCTGTAAATCCCATTAAAACGCATCTACAAAATCCATTAGAATTGTTGGCCAGGCTGCAATGTTGACCGTAGTGGGAATTTTTAACAGTAAAAGCCATTAAAACGCATCTATTTGGCCATTGGAAATGTCAGCCAGGACACAATGTTGATCTTAGGGGGAATTTTAGCAGAAAAACAATTAATCCAATTAAAACACAAAAACATAAAATCTCTTCCATGCACCAGTGTAAGTGAGAAATTAAAAAAAAAAAGAAAAAGAAAAAAAAGAAAAAGAATGGCCTCATTGGGATTTGAACCCTCGACCCTTCGGTTGCTAGAATTGAAAATGAAAAAGGTCGAAAAAAGTGACTTGTACTTTACAGATTTTCATGAAAATTGTCAAACATGTTTCTTCACATAAGAAAATGTTTGGAAAAAGAATTCACCTAAATTTATTCATTATTGTAATTTTGGTAAAAAAAAGTACTAGTATTTACATGTATAAAAAATAAACGCAAAAACCCGTCAACTATGTAGGACCTACATTTGGTAGCTATGGCAACCAAAAACACAAATCTGAAAGGCAATGTTCTATAGATGCTTTTGACCAAGTTTGAACAAAAAGTGACCAGAAGTTTGTGAGAAGATGTTGTTTGAAGCAATTATTGACTGACGGATGGATGGACGGACGATGGAGGGTCTGCCTCAGGTGAGCTAAAAATCATGTCCAATGTAAAATTTTAGAAAAGTTGTTATTTATAGATGGTGGATGACACTGTGAATAGTGCTTCCTGGACAATACTTAATTGTGACAAAATCTTTACACATATCCAATGTTTTTTAATTAAAATGATGCTTTTTTTAAATGTATGAATGAGAAAAATTTATTGAAAATTTCAAAAAAATAAAAATGAAATAAAATATGATAACATAAAAAAAGAATTTTTTCATTTTGATAAATGGATTATTAATAACTAATAGTGAAATTTGTACATGATGGCTTTCCAGAAATCTTACAATCCTATATTGGGGATATTTTCTTATTACCTTGCAAAAAAAACTTTTTCGTCTTTGCTTTGAAATATTTTCAAATATTTTCTTTTCTTTCTTGCTGCTTTTGATGAATTATCCGTAAGTTCATCAGGATATATCCTATAGTTAGAGGATATAAAGCTGACAATCTGTTGGTACTTCAATATTCTTGCATCACCAACATTTTCATACACCTCTCAATAATTTAAGAGTTTTCATTGGCTATTGTTTTTAAATAACAGAATAAACTTACCAATTCAGAGATGTATTTTTTTACATGACTAATATACAAAAAAAACTTTTGTATTTGTAAAGCAATTGTGTGACATCCTAAATTCTACCCATGTTGTCTGTTAGGTAGGAAAAATGTGTTAGAATTTGAAGCAATGCAACAAATTTTTTGAAAGTGACACCCAAAATACCTGACTGTGAAATTCAAAATATATTGGCATATCTACAGTATCCTCAATTGTATTTATAGATATTGTTATTATGAATTAGATTGAAAAAAAGGAAGAAAAAAAACCCATTGTGATTTATATTCACAGTATTTAAAAAAAAAAGATTAAATTTTAATCATACATTGTTTATAGAATAAAGTTTCAGGAATAAAAATTTCACTGTCAGCCAAAAGTGTTAATTAGTTATAACAATTTAAGAGATGAGTGTACTTACTAATGTTTTGAAATGTTAAAATTAATTTAAATTATTCTCCATGACTGAATCAATTATTGAGTAATATAAACAAAATCTAATTTTTTTTTTTTTCAAAATTGATAAAAAAAAACCAAAAAAAAACAACAAAACAAATCCATTACTTGTCATCCCTGCTCCCCTTGAAGTAGGTATTGATTGTTTCAACATTCAAAATTTAAGAAAATAACAATAATTAATAAACAATGTGCTCATAAATCAAATCACACAATCCTAATTGTAAAATTGATTATCTGCATGTTTTTTTTTTAATGTTTGCTCATTTTTCCCAACCCTATGATATCATCAAAATATAAATGTCAGTATATTTCTCAATGGAAATGAAACAACTATATTTGTATCAGTATAAGGACTAAAATCAGCATCCCTGTTTGTGGGTATTTCAACAATTAAATGAAAATTGGATGTTAAAAAAAAGATATAAAAAAGGATTAAACATTCACTTATGCCAATAAGCAAGTATCTATCAATACAACTTTTCAATCTGCTTGTAAATAAATAGGTGTCATATCCAGATTTATAGTGCACAGGTACATGTGCATATCCTGTTCAGACACATTATAATGACTCTTGGTTGACCAGTCCTTGCTCTATTATGTCCTCTTACACTGAGCTTTAAGCTGAGAAATAAAGTTGTAAACCAAACTATTAAAATTATATAGGAATTACACTCAAGAAGAATGTTTAAGATGTTTTAATCTGAATTAATAGCAAGTAAATCGGGCAAAACAAGTGAGCATTTATGGTAACTAAGGCTTCCATGTTTACAGAAAATTGTAAATCTTTACAGGATTGGCATTAAACAAAATGATGCCATTTATATGATCGATGCGTAAAATGTGTTGATTTTTGTTAGTGCACCAAGCATAAATGTTGCTCTTTGAATGGCCTTCTGCACATGACACATGCTTTAAAAATAAACAAGTGCTCGGTTGGTGTAAAAATCATGGGTAAATTAAAGTACCAAAGTCAATTTACCATAAATATCACAATATAATTTATTTGTTTATAACAGAGCATTTGCATTAACTAATATATAAGTTTATCGATGTCAAAATGACACAACCGTTTACATGTGTGTAGCGGTCTGGGTAGCTCAGTGGTAGAGCACTCGCCTATAGTGCGGGAGGTCCCGGGTACGATCCCCGGTCCGACCCTGCATTTTTCTCCTTCCTGTTACAGTTTGGTGGCCAGTGTGGCCCTCGGAAGTGATGGACCGACATATATTCGGCCGTATAAAGTCCATCTGAGGGAATTTGGGGTGAGATTTCCCATAGGATCATGGGAAACTCAAGAATAACAGGGGAGGAATGTAGCGGTCTGGGTAGCTCAGTGGTAGAGCACTTGCCTATAGTGCGGGAGGTCCCGGATTCGATCCCCGGTCCGACCCTGCATTTTTTCTCCCTCTTGTTACATGTGTAAATGTGGAAGCATGAATGGTTACACTAATGAAAATAGAAAAAAATAATGAAATCTGATATTAACAAACATATATATATCTTGATTTTAAAAATCAGTGATAACTTGACACTTTGTAGTTGGGGCAATAATCATTTATGATACGACCTCAGTTAATTTCAAAAGTCTGTGCATTGTCTCCCATTTGATACGTTTAACCTATATTTGATATTCATTAAATATGCATTGCAAAATAATAATATACATAGCAAAAATTTACTTATTTCTGAGACAGTAAACTGCACTGGCATCATAGTCGAACAAAAGCTCCTTAGAGCTTATGTTATTTGTTATTTAAATTTTTCGACTTTAAATAAAGATTTATTATTATTATCATTATGGCTTTCAAAGCCCTGCCTTATTCATGTTAATTAAAGCCTTGCAATGGATATATGTATTTTTGTCTTCATCAAATTCTTTACTAGCTAGCTAGCTAGCTTTGACACATAACTTTTGTATTTTTATTACTATAAATATTGCTCACACAGGCAAGATGCGAGCACCTAATTAACTGTGTTACTTCGGGCAACGGATTAACTTATTGATAAAAGGGTGTTTCTATTTTCATTTTCGTTTTGCTTGCAGTCCAAAGGGAACGGTTTGTATATATTTGCTTTTGTGCATTCATACATCCATTTAATACGTTTTATTGATGAATGAAACAAACCCAAACAGTTTACACAGCTGTCAGGGCAGGTAAATGGAAAAATGCATATATTTCTTCACTGGAAACGATGAAAGTCTACATTTCACCGTCTTCCGCCTACCATTTCTCATACCGGAAAAGATCCTAAACATTGCGCATGCGTGCTTGTATTTCTCATAAGACTGACAGATCTCACGCTACAGGTATGAAGACTATAAAACATCCATGTGTTGTAAGCGGCCTTGTGTCTACCCTGCTCAGTAATAAGGTAAACTGACTTTGACAGGCTGTGATTGGTTAATATATGTCATCTCCCATGTGATTGAAATTCTTTAACCAAAAATAAGAATATTTTGGTAAATAAAAATGATAAAATTACTTGGCAAAAATTATTTTAAAATTTTTATTGGATTTTATTAGATCATAACTGTTTATAATGAAATTGCCATAATAGTCAGTGCAGAACTGACCCCATATGTTTACATCCTGTGATAGCTCAAAAATTCCATGGTCATGCTGGGGTGTACCGGTATGGATTTTACTTCTATAAGGTTGTAGTTTATCATACTAAATGCACGGTGCTCAACGAATATTATGAAGTTAAAAAAATAGCACCCAAAGTTGTACTATTTAACATTGCGGCCTATGGGATTTTTTTTATAGACTTCGTACCTATAGTAAAATTGAAAATTTTAAGATGCTAAGGTGGCACATGGTCCAGGTTTGAAATGTTTATATTTTTAAAATAATGGAGGCATTTGTAACCTAAATATCAAGCTAAATTAGAGTCAAATTCTTTTATTTTGCCAAATTACATGGATTTTAGGATATTTGGGGTGCTCGGTATGCATCTGGCTATGGTCAGATAAGAGTTGTCTGGCCTGTAGGCAGTTTTATCACTAAGGAAGCATGAGAAAGTCGATAGGCTAAACTGGATGTGCCTTTATAATCATGTTGAACTCACCATGATGCATTTGACCAGGTGTTGGATATACCACACCAGTGTCATAACATACTTGGCACCCCCCCCCCCCCATCTTGTTTTGAAGACCAAACACATAAATGAAAGAAAGGAAGCATTTTAAACCTCAAAGACTATGTGTTTGCACTCATTTTTCATTATGTATATTTTAAAAAATTTAAAAAAGATTAATTTATCAGTCTTTGATAAGAATGGTCACATTTGTTCTTGATTTTTGTCCACAGTGAGGTATAATTTGGTTTCGAGATCTCGAGTTGCGGCATGTCATTTTTCCTTATTTGTCACATCCACTACATGTTTTTCATACATTTCATAATTTTTTCATGCTATGCTTGTTGTGCCTGCTTAAAGTTATCAGTTTTTATAGACTTTTTTTTGATTTTGTCAATTTTTTGTTCCTTTGACAGGTTGACATGTACCTTACTGCCTTGTACAATTGGACATATAAAGTCTGACCAGGCCCAATATTGACACTGTACAACACTGTGACCTTGACCTGTGCATGTTTTTGAAATAGTTACATTTCTAGGTAAGCTTCTTCTCAGTTACCTATTATTAGCCTCAACTTTTTGAGTGTTTTTACCAAATTTGGTTGTTTCTAGGGCTTTCCGACAAGTCGAAACTCTATCCATTTTCTTAGCTTAGTTGCATTCTTTGGAGTCCTGTCTATTTTGAAATCAGAACTAAGATATGCACTTTTACTGCCAGTTGCAGACAACATTTCTGCAAACATAAGAATGAACTGAATACAGTCTGTAGTCACCTAAGTAACATAAATTTATTGCATTAACATTATTGTGACATTGTGTGGTAGAATATATGATAGCCTCCTTCTGTTAGATTTAACAAAGCTTCTATGAATGCTCACATTTCAATATGTTTTGGTAAAATGTCTATGTTTTTATTATTTTTTTGCTCAAAAATCATAAGTAGTGTGTTTCAGATATAATTTTGGGTAACATTTATTTGATAATTTTATATATAGGTATGAAGACTATAAAACATCCATGTGTTGTAAGCGGCCTTGTGTCTACCCTGCTCAGTAATAAGGTAAACTGACTTTGACAGGCTGTGATTGGTTAATATATGTCATCTCCCATGTGATTGAAATTCTTTAACCAAAAATAAGAATATTTTGGTAAATAAAAATGATAAAATTACTTGGCAAAAATTATTTTAAAATTTTTATTGGATTTTATTAGATCATAACTGTTTATAATGAAATTGCCATAATAGTCAGTGCAGAACTGACCCCATATGTTTACATCCTGTGATAGCTCAAAAATTCCATGGTCATGCTGGGGTGTACCGGTATGGATTTTACTTCTATAAGGTTGTAGTTTATCATACTAAATGCACAGGTGCTCAACGAATATTATGAAGTTAAAAAAATAGCACCCAAAGTTGTACTATTTAACATTGCGGCCTATGGGATTTTTTTTATAGACTTCGTACCTATAGTAAAATTGAAAATTTTAAGATGCTAAGGTGGCACATGGTCCAGGTTTGAAATGTTTATATTTTTAAAATAATGGAGGCATTTGTAACCTAAATATCAAGCTAAATTAGAGTCAAATTCTTTTATTTTGCCAAATTACATGGATTTTAGGATATTTGGGGTGCTCGGTATGCATCTGGCTATGGTCAGATAAGAGTTGTCTGGCCTGTAGGCAGTTTTATCACTAAGGAAGCATGAGAAAGTCGATAGGCTAAACTGGATGTGCCTTTATAATCATGTTGAACTCACCATGATGCATTTGACCAGGTGTTGGATATACCACACCAGTGTCATAACATACTTGGCACCCCCCCCCCCCCATCTTGTTTTGAAGACCAAACACATAAATGAAAGAAAGGAAGCATTTTAAACCTCAAAGACTATGTGTTTGCACTCATTTTTCATTATGTATATTTTAAAAAGTTTAAAAAAGATTAATTTATCAGTCTTTGATAAGAATGGTCACATTTGTTCTTGATTTTTGTCCACAGTGAGGTATAATTTGGTTTCGAGATCTCGAGTTGCGGCATGTCATTTTTCCTTATTTGTCACATCCACTACATGTTTTTCATACATTTCATAATTTTTTCATGCTATGCTTGTTGTGCCTGCTTAAAGTTATCAGTTTTTATAGACTTTTTTTTGATTTTGTCAATTTTTTGTTCCTTTGACAGGTTGACATGTACCTTACTGCCTTGTACAATTGGACATATAAAGTCTGACCAGGCCCAATATTGACACTGTACAACACTGTGACCTTGACCTGTGCATGTTTTTGAAATAGTTACATTTCTAGGTAAGCTTCTTCTCAGTTACCTATTATTAGCCTCAACTTTTTGAGTGTTTTTACCAAATTTGGTTGTTTCTAGGGCTTTCCGACAAGTCGAAACTCTATCCATTTTCTTAGCTTAGTTGCATTCTTTGGAGTCCTGTCTATTTTGAAATCAGAACTAAGATATGCACTTTTACTGCCAGTTGCAGACAACATTTCTGCAAACATAAGAATGAACTGAATACAGTCTGTAGTCACCTAAGTAACATAAATTTATTGCATTAACATTATTGTGACATTGTGTGGTAGAATATATGATAGCCTCCTTCTGTTAGATTTAACAAAGCTTCTATGAATGCTCACATTTCAATATGTTTTGGTAAAATGTCTATGTTTTTATTATTTTTTTGCTCAAAAATCATAAGTAGTGTGTTTCAGATATAATTTTGGGTAACATTTATTTGATAATTTTATATATAGGTATGAAGACTATAAAACATCCATGTGTTGTAAGCGGCCTTGTGTCTACCCTGCTCAGTAATAAGGTAAACTGACTTTGACAGGCTGTGATTGGTTAATATATGTCATCTCCCATGTGATTGAAATTCTTTAACCAAAAATAAGAATATTTTGGTAAATAAAAATGATAAAATTACTTGGCAAAAATTATTTTAAAATTTTTATTGGATTTTATTAGATCATAACTGTTTATAATGAAATTGCCATAATAGTCAGTGCAGAACTGACCCCATATGTTTACATCCTGTGATAGCTCAAAAATTCCATGGTCATGCTGGGGTGTACCGGTATGGATTTTACTTCTATAAGGTTGTAGTTTATCATACTAAATGCACGGTGCTCAACGAATATTATGAAGTTAAAAAAATAGCACCCAAAGTTGTACTATTTAACATTGCGGCCTATGGGATTTTTTTTATAGACTTCGTACCTATAGTAAAATTGAAAATTTTAAGATGCTAAGGTGGCACATGGTCCAGGTTTGAAATGTTTACATTTTTAAAATAATGGAGGCATTTGTAACTAAATATCAAGCTAAATTAGAGTCAAATTCTTTTATTTTGCCAAATTACATGGATTTTAGGATATTTGGGGTGCTCGGTATGCATCTGGCTATGGTCAGATAAGAGTTGTCTGGCCTGTAGGCAGTTTTATCACTAAGGAAGCATGAGAAAGTCGATAGGCTAAACTGGATGTGCCTTTATAATCATGTTGAACTCACCATGATGCATTTGACCAGGTGTTGGATATACCACACCAGTGTCATAACATACTTGGCACCCCCCCCCCCCATCTTGTTTTGAAGACCAAACACATAAATGAAAGAAAGGAAGCATTTTAAACCTCAAAGACTATGTGTTTGCACTCATTTTTCATTATGTATATTTTAAAAAGTTTAAAAAAGATTAATTTATCAGTCTTTGATAAGAATGGTCACATTTGTTCTTGATTTTTGTCCACAGTGAGGTATAATTTGGTTTCGAGATCTCGAGTTGCGGCATGTCATTTTTCCTTATTTGTCACATCCACTACATGTTTTTCATACATTTCATAATTTTTTCATGCTATGCTTGTTGTGCCTGCTTAAAGTTATCAGTTTTTATAGACTTTTTTTTGATTTTGTCAATTTTTTGTTCCTTTGACAGGTTGACATGTACCTTACTGCCTTGTACAATTGGACATATAAAGTCTGACCAGGCCCAATATTGACACTGTACAACACTGTGACCTTGACCTGTGCATGTTTTTGAAATAGTTACATTTCTAGGTAAGCTTCTTCTCAGTTACCTATTATTAGCCTCAACTTTTTGAGTGTTTTTACCAAATTTGGTTGTTTCTAGGGCTTTCCGACAAGTCGAAACTCTATCCATTTTCTTCGCTTAGTTGCATTCTTTGGAGTCCTGTCTATTTTGAAATCAGAACTAAGATATGCACTTTTACTGCCAGTTGCAGACAACATTTCTGCAAACATAAGAATGAACTGAATACAGTCTGTAGTCACCTAAGTAACATAAATTTATTGCATTAACATTATTGTGACATTGTGTGGTAGAATATATGATAGCCTCCTTCTGTTAGATTTAACAAAGCTTCTATGAATGCTCACATTTCAATATGTTTTGGTAAAATGTCTATGTTTTTATTATTTTTTTGCTCAAAAATCATAAGTAGTGTGTTTCAGATATAATTTTGGGTAACATTTATTTGATAATTTTATATATAGGTATGAAGACTATAAAACATCCATGTGTTGTAAGCGGCCTTGTGTCTACCCTGCTCAGTAATAAGGTAAACTGACTTTGACAGGCTGTGATTGGTTAATATATGTCATCTCCCATGTGATTGAAATTCTTTAACCAAAAATAAGAATATTTTGGTAAATAAAAATGATAAAATTACTTGGCAAAAATTATTTTAAAATTTTTATTGGATTTTATTAGATCATAACTGTTTATAATGAAATTGCCATAATAGTCAGTGCAGAACTGACCCCATATGTTTACATCCTGTGATAGCTCAAAAATTCCATGGTCATGCTGGGGTGTACCGGTATGGATTTTACTTCTATAAGGTTGTAGTTTATCATACTAAATGCACAGTGCTCAACGAATATTATGAAGTTAAAAAAATAGCACCCAAAGTTGTACTATTTAACATTGCGGCCTATGGGATTTTTTTTATAGACTTCGTACCTATAGTAAAATTGAAAATTTTAAGATGCTAAGGTGGCACATGGTCCAGGTTTGAAATGTTTATATTTTTAAAATAATGGAGGCATTTGTAACCTAAATATCAAGCTAAATTAGAGTCAAATTCTTTTATTTTGCCAAATTACATGGATTTTAGGATATTTGGGGTGCTCGGTATGCATCTGGCTATGGTCAGATAAGAGTTGTCTGGCCTGTAGGCAGTTTTATCACTAAGGAAGCATGAGAAAGTCGATAGGCTAAACTGGATGTGCCTTTATAATCATGTTGAACTCACCATGATGCATTTGACCAGGTGTTGGATATACCACACCAGTGTCATAACATACTTGGCACCCCCCCCCCCCCATCTTGTTTTGAAGACCAAACACATAAATGAAAGAAAGGAAGCATTTTAAACCTCAAAGACTATGTGTTTGCACTCATTTTTCATTATGTATATTTTAAAAAGTTTAAAAAAGATTAATTTATCAGTCTTTGATAAGAATGGTCACATTTGTTCTTGATTTTTGTCCACAGTGAGGTATAATTTGGTTTCGAGATCTCGAGTTGCGGCATGTCATTTTTCCTTATTTGTCACATCCACTACATGTTTTTCATACATTTCATAATTTTTTCATGCTATGCTTGTTGTGCCTGCTTAAAGTTATCAGTTTTTATAGACTTTTTTTTGATTTTGTCAATTTTTTGTTCCTTTGACAGGTTGACATGTACCTTACTGCCTTGTACAATTGGACATATAAAGTCTGACCAGGCCCAATATTGACACTGTACAACACTGTGACCTTGACCTGTGCATGTTTTTGAAATAGTTACATTTCTAGGTAAGCTTCTTCTCAGTTACCTATTATTAGCCTCAACTTTTTGAGTGTTTTTACCAAATTTGGTTGTTTCTAGGGCTTTCCGACAAGTCGAAACTCTATCCATTTTCTTAGCTTAGTTGCATTCTTTGGAGTCCTGTCTATTTTGAAATCAGAACTAAGATATGCACTTTTACTGCCAGTTGCAGACAACATTTCTGCAAACATAAGAATGAACTGAATACAGTCTGTAGTCACCTAAGTAACATAAATTTATTGCATTAACATTATTGTGACATTGTGTGGTAGAATATATGATAGCCTCCTTCTGTTAGATTTAACAAAGCTTCTATGAATGCTCACATTTCAATATGTTTTGGTAAAATGTCTATGTTTTTATTATTTTTTTGCTCAAAAATCATAAGTAGTGTGTTTCAGATATAATTTTGGGTAACATTTATTTGATAATTTTATATATAGGTATGAAGACTATAAAACATCCATGTGTTGTAAGCGGCCTTGTGTCTACCCTGCTCAGTAATAAGGTAAACTGACTTTGACAGGCTGTGATTGGTTAATATATGTCATCTCCCATGTGATTGAAATTCTTTAACCAAAAATAAGAATATTTTGGTAAATAAAAATGATAAAATTACTTGGCAAAAATTATTTTAAAATTTTTATTGGATTTTATTAGATCATAACTGTTTATAATGAAATTGCCATAATAGTCAGTGCAGAACTGACCCCATATGTTTACATCCTGTGATAGCTCAAAAATTCCATGGTCATGCTGGGGTGTACCGGTATGGATTTTACTTCTATAAGGTTGTAGTTTATCATACTAAATGCACGGTGCTCAACGAATATTATGAAGTTAAAAAAATAGCACCCAAAGTTGTACTATTTAACATTGCGGCCTATGGGATTTTTTTATAGACTTCGTACCTATAAAGCCGAACTTCTTAATCCTGGCCATCTGCCAGAAAAGTGCGCGCGTCTATATCGACAACGTGAAGGTGTTGTCCACAAAAAGAAATGCGATTGGTCGATAATAAATGTAAACATTGGAACACATTTTATCAATGTTAATGAAATAAAAATGGCTTTACTGCCAATATAATCAATGTTAAAGATACAATTGTACACCTTTTCTAATTTTGAACACATGTATTTTCTGGTTTTTTTTTTTCTCTTTTTGTTTTCATGAGTAAACTTTTCCGATAAGATATTTGAGAAACGCAAAAAAAACTAATAAAATTAAAATAAACCGTCTGGGTTACGCGTGTCAAAAATTTTACTTTTGAATTCTCATAAACATAGCAAATTATTAAATTCAATGATGAAACTTTTTGTTTTAAGATTTAATGACCTATCGATGTAATTAAAACATTCAAAGATCACCAGACATCGATCAATACCATGTGTCCAGTTTGTCATAATAGCCTTTACCAAGTACATACATGGTGGATATATTGATATAATTATATACATAGGATGGTCAGCTTAACCAGTCAATAAAAGAACACAGATTTGTATTTACCTTTCATCATCGTCTTCTATTTGGTCCAAATTCCTTTTTTCCATGTCTATCTGTTTTGTTACGAATGATCTTTTCAACGTCAGACCGTACTAACTTTTTACAAAACCCTACTGGTAACAGCGTCTTTGAATGACTACAGAATCTATACAACAGTAACCCTACACCAATCAAATCAGTCCGACGTGTATCAATGGCGTACAGGGAATCATGGTCTACCGAATGGTGGACAGTGGAGTGGGTATACAATAAGATAGCCTGGTCTAAAATATCAACGGGTTCACGTGATTTTAAGTGAATAATGTACAAGTGCAAAAATTCACTGTACTAATCAAACACATTGTAAAAAAAAACGGAACCAAATCGACATGACATAAAAATAAAAACAAGTAGGATGATAAGTTTCTCCGGCGTAAATTAGAGGCTCTCCTCCTCAAATGTTGCCGGATCATCGTTTGATCAGGTGATAGGTGTTCGATTCGTATTGAATGCGATGAAGGAAAAGAGTAAAGTGTAAACACATAAGTGTTGAAATAACGTCTTGGCATATATTTAGTATCAGCAATATTATCGACATACATAGCTACACGAATCAATAATAGCAAGTCAGTTTTAAGGATTAACCTTGACGATACAATAAACACAACCAATCCCGGAAAACTCATTTCATAATTCTGTTGTTTTGCTTTCTGTTTAATACAATCTACGGGAAATCTAAAGTTATTGATTTTAAACATCCTTTTTATTTGGTAAATTCAATGTTATTAATTTTCTTTCTTTTTTTTTTCATTCAGCTTATTTTACCAAAATAAAAAAAATTATCTAAAATCAATAACTTCAGCTCTCCCGGGCTAGGTTATCCCGTATTACAACAGAATTTACAATAGACATTTGCATGAGAAAAAAAATTATCCTAACTTGGTAAAAAGAAAAGAACATGTTGTGATAAATATACATTGTCTAATCATAAATATTTTGGGCTCTCGGCGTTCAAGTGTTCTAAAGCGTAAATTTACCGTTAATGGATTATATTGGCTCCCAAGGTAACTGTTTTCTTCCAAATCCTAGTTTGAGTTTGTCAGTCCATTGGTAAAAGGTATGTAATTTCTTTTTTTTTTTTTTTTCCAGTAATATAAGCAGATTGTCGAAAATTGTTTTGAAAACCTGGTACACAGTACAAGCTTAAGACTAGGAAACTTCCGTTTCATAGTATAATGGTAATATAAAGTTTTATTTGGAGTGACCCCTTCCCTCGGTATTGAAAAAATGTAATTCACGATAAACTCTACCAAAAACACGACCCAATAATAGTAAATGATAAAGACGGTAAAACAAAACGGGAAGGGGCACAAATTGAAACCGTTTATAGTTAAGACGGGCACTGACATTGCTTGTGTCATTTGCACTATTGCAGGTTCATTTATTATCCAATTTATTTTACAACACGTGGTCCAAAAATTCGCATATTCAGTAAAAAGAAAGCCTTATTTTACAATTAAACAACAACCATTACTTTTATTTTTAGAGATGTATAAGTTGTATAAGGTGTAACAAAGCTAGTTAAACAACATTGAACAAATCGGATTGACACAGAGGGGGTAGGAACCAGGAACAACCCTTCTCCGAAGGAATTTAAGGTGAACAAATTATTGCTCCCCTTCGATATTATCTGACAGTTTGCATGGAAAACGGTTAAGCAGATTGAAGGTCGTATAAGTTCCTTTGACCATTATTAAGCCATGTTATCATTTTTAAATAATACGTCTTATATAAAAGGTTATTTCATACCAGGGGCACAAAAATTTTCATTATTGGCAATTTATGAAGTTTGAAAATAGATCACCATAGTAAATTACAAGTTATTTTCGAGATATTACTAAGTTACTTAGAAGTTACGTTCAACGTTCTTTGTAACAAAGACAAATATAATCGATATATGGTGCACAATAAATCTCCATAGGTAACTCAAAATTATATCCTGTAGATTTGACTGTCAAATTCGACAAAATTTTGATGGGGAGTAAACACTAGACTATCAATTGTCATATAGATACTGCTGAAAGTATGCTGTAGGTATTGTCTTTTACACCTTTATGAAACTGTAGAACAAAAAATATTTAAATTACTACTGAACATATAAACTTTTGAATGGAGCACAGATCAACACTTCTCTTGTAGCCCGAGTACATATTATACAGTAAGCCATTGATAGAAATCGTCCGGAAATACAGATGTGTTAATTCATTTCTAATCCCCTATTGTTAGTACGGAACATACTGGAGCTCCTATATCTCTGTTTCTTGTCAGCAGGATTAAATATTATGTCAGTGATAATGTGAATCACCATCGTATCACCATATCAGCGACATTTCAACCGTGCATTTGGACGTTTTAAAAGCCGGTTGTTATATAATTGGGAATATTTTTTGAAGAAAATTCGATGATTGTAGTTGGAACTATTTTTTTTAGTAATGACATTCTTAATTCAAATTTATTAATTTATTATAAGGCGAAATTATTAGACGATAAAATATAAAATATATCCTTTAGAACTAAAAGTTGTTTGTTCTTTTCTGTCATAGGTAAGAAAAAAACCTAGTCTTTTTTTCCACATCAAAACGATTCTTCAATTGCTAATGGATTATCAGTACTAAGCATGATTTATGAAAAAATCTACCGTATTAATTTACTTTTCTAAAAAAAAAAAAAAAAATCGATTTTAGTATAAAAGTAAAAAAAAAAAAAATTTTTTAAACCTATTGAAGTTATGTAAACATGAATCCTAGATCCCAGACGAATAAATTATGTTTTAAACAGTATAATGTAGTGTGTTGATTTCCCTGTATTAAAGAAACATTTGAAGTCTGCATTGAATTCGTGATTAAATAATACTTGGTGTATAATTTAACTTGCTTAGATGCTATCGATTTTTAGTAATGCCATAGTACATTTTAGCGCTTCTCTATCAAATTGTTAAGTAAGGTCGTATAGTGTTATATAGCGCATAGTACAGTTAAAGCGTTCCCCATCAAACGTCTTCTCTATAAGTTATGCCATCATGCAGTTAGTGTCTCCCTAACTGTGAAAAGTGTTTTTCCAAGTCGGGCTTTAGTATAATTCATCGCATAGTACCGTTATAGCGTATTCTTTTCGAACGTCTTCTCTATAAGTTATGCCATCGTGCAGTTAAAATAAAATTTGTAAAACGTATTTTCTTAGTCAGGTAATGGTGTATGTAGTATAACAATTTGTACTGTTATGTTTTTTTTGTTTTTTTTTCTGTATCAAACGTCTGTAGTACTACTATCCCACAAAAGCGACTATCTTTAAAATTTGGAAGTTAGTCGCTTCAGATAATCAGCGCTTAACTTTCAAAATATAGATATCGTGAATTGATATATTGCAGATAGTTTAATTGATGTTAAGAATGGAAATACGTTTAAAGTATTGTAGAAACTATTTTTTCTATTCATTTCCTCTTCCTATAGTTTTGTATAAGTTGAAATATTTACATTTTTTCGGAATTTCGGGAGCAGCAATTGTTTGTTACTAAACGGTGAAGGCAGAAGAAAATCCTTTGTAAAATTGTTCTTTTTAAGATTATAATAATAATCGTAAATCAACAGATCGTTCGCTTACAGTTCAGCTAGTCCCGGGTTTGACATAAGTAAAGTATGATACTAGTAGCTGGCAACGTGGAGACGAAAAGTTAGCTAGTAACCAGTTACCTGTGAGAGAAAAGTAAGCTACTTGTAGTTAGTTACTTGTGGGAAATAAGTCAGTTACATTTGTCCTAGCAATCCGTTTGAGAAATATGTATGCTATTTGTAGTTATGATATTTGGTCATATGTCATAAAAATGATAGAAATCTTTACCTACCCCCATCCCTATTAATATTGTGTAAGCGTTTGTGTGCGTATGAAAAGGTATGTTTATGAATGCTTGCCATCATAATTGGGAAATTTTCATGACATTAAAAACAATTAATTTTCAAAATGTTTATACATATAGTTGATTGGTTTATTTACGTTTATTTACATGCACTTCATTCATGAGAAGTACCATAGCGATTTTTGAAAAAGTTGTTTTATAGTGACCAAATATAATATGTAAAGTTTTTTAAAGTAAACAATTAAAAATAACTTTCATTTGTTTTTATAATAACGAACTGCTAGGACTTATGTAACTTACTTTCCAAAAGTAACTGGCTATTAGTTGCAAACTTTTCTCCCACAAGTAACTGGCAACTTGTAGCTAACTTTTCTTCCACAAGTAACTGGCTACTCGTAGCTAACTTTTCTCCCACAAGTAACTGGAAACTTGTAGCTAACTTTTCTCCCACAAGTAACTGGCAACTTGTAGCTAACTTTTCTCCCACAAGTACCTGGCAACTTGTAGCTAACTTTTCTCCCACAAGTAACTGGCAACTTGTAGCTAACTTCTCTTACATAAGTAACTGGCTACTAGTAGCCAACTTTTCTTCAACCAGTAACTGGCTACTAGTCACAAACTTTTTTCCCAACAGTAACTGGTACTAGTAGCTAACTTTTCCTCAGAAAATAACTGGCTACTAGTAGCAAACTTTTCTCCCACTAGTAACTGGCTAATAGTAGCCAGTTTTTTCCCACTAGTAACTGGTACCAGTAGCCAACTTTTCCTCGGACAGTAACTGGCCAACTTTTCTCCCACAGGTTACTGGCTAATAGTAGCCAACTTCTCTTTCACAAGTAACTGGCTATTAGTAGCCAACTTTTCTCCCACTCGTAACTGGCTACTTGTAGTTAATTTTTCTCCCACAAGTAACTGGCTAATAGTAGCCAGCTTTTCTCCCACAAGTAACCAGCTACTAGTAGCTAACTTTTCTTCTACAAGTAACTGGCTACTTGTAGCTAATTGTTCTCCCACAAGTAACCGGCTACTTGTAGCTTACTTTTCTTCTACAAGTAACTGGCTAATAGTAGCCAACTTTTCTCCCACAAGTAACCGGCTACTTTTAGCTAACTTTTCTTCTACAAGTAACTGGCTAATAGTAGCCAACTTTTCTCCCACAAGTAACCGGCTACTTGTAGCTTACTTTTCTTCTACAAGTAACTGGCTACTTGTAGCTAACTTTTCTTCTACAAGTAACTGGCTACTTGTAGCTAATTGTTCTCCCACAAGTAACCGGCTTTCAGTTCCTTACTTTTTCCACAAGTAATTGGCTACTTGTTACTAACTTTTTGTCTACAAGTACCTGGCTACTAGTAGCTAACTTTTCTCCCACAAGTAACTGGCTACTTGTAGCTAACTTTTCTCCCTCAAGTAACTGGCTTTCAGTTCCTTACTTTTTCCACAAGTAATTGGCTACTTGTTACTAACTTTTTGTCTACAAGTACCTGGCTAATAGTAGCTAACTTTTCTTCCACAAGTAACTGGCTACTTGTAGCTAACTTTTCTCCCACAAGTAACTGGCTACTTGTAACTAACTTTTTGTCTACAAGTACCTAGCTACTAGTAGCTTACGTTTATTCTACAAGTAACTGGCAACTTGAAGCTAACAATTCATCCACAAGTACTCGGCTGCTTTACCTATCTCCGGGTTTGACCCATTTTTCCTACTGTTCACACTTTAGTGGCTAATGTGTCACAATTTAGTGACAAGTGGTTACTTGTTTTCTGGCTGTATTGAAGTTCATCGATATAGGTGATTTTAGCGAGAATTCGTACCTGCGACACGATGGAAAACTCAAGTAAAAATAAATCAAGGAATCAATGCATGGAGCTATGTATGTTTGTAGATCGAGCTGCGGTCTGATTTTTTCTTACACTTCAACTTTTCTTTTCTTTAAAAAACCAAGCCGTGGTCAAGCTGTGGTTCTTCTCTATCAAGAAAACTTATGCCGATCTAGTCGTAGTCTTTAAATTATATCAATATAAGTGAAGTTGTGGAAATTCAAAAGTATTTATTAAACTAGGGGCTTTTATGACGATATTACACTTCTAGTTCAACCCTATTGAAAATCGAACCAACTTAGCCATTGAAGATGTTGAAAGTTGGAAATAAATGATGTTTATTTCAGATGCCAAGTTCTTTTTCAAATCATTTATACTCTGTTCGATATTTTACATATTAATGGACTGATCAGTTGGGAATAAAATCGTGTTTCAGTTAGCCAGCAAAACATGACTTTTAAGTCTATTTCAGGGTTTAAGGGTTTGTTAAATGAATTATGTTGGTGTTTAATCTGTATAGTAAAAACAATAAAACAACCAAACGATATCCAACTTGTTCGCCGTAATTTTAAGATTTTATTAGTTATTTCAGAGACATTTGTTTTTATATGTCTCTGGTTAAATAACAAACATATAAAGAGATCATTTTTGTGAAGTAAGTTGATTTGGCAATTAAGTTGTTTGTTGAACTATTGAAGGTAAAGCAATGACTTGTGATTGCATACTTCCAGCACTGTCTATATCACTTCTATCCTTCTTTTTAGCATAAGACTATAAAATCAATTCAATTCAATCTTTATTGCATTAAGCATACATATGCTTTTTGCCACAAATATATTTTACATAGCTGGTGGCAAAATATGATACAAATTACATGTAATACAAAGAGAAACAATCAAGATGGTAAGAGAGCATCGCATATAACAATAACATATATATATATATATAATAAATATATAATATTTTCATTTTACATATATAACAAGTTACACATTTGACACAAAAAATTGTACATTATATTAAACATAATATTTCTTCCCTCAATTTAAATGCATGGTATAAATATTTTGAGGTTTTCTTAATTAAAGAAGCATTTTTTGAAGACAAAATACTTGTAAATTTTTGTATGTTAGGCCAGTTACAATAATAGTTAGAGAAGTATTTTCGCCGTAAATCAATATAGATAGGACACACTAACAAAAAATGATATTCATTTTCTTGAACTTTCATATTACAACAATTACAAATTCTTCTACTTTTTTCCACATTATAAAACCTACCATTTTCAATTTCTAAACAATGTGAAGATATTCTAAAACGAGTCAATACACTTCTAAATTTTTTTTCTGTAATAACATTTAAATATTCTTCAAATTCAAATTCTTTTTTAAACCTTTGATAATAATATAATTTATTAAAATGAGACATATTTCCAAACCATTCTTGTATGTACTGATCATTTAATCGTGTTTTTAACATATTAAAATCAGGTATAAAGAAATCTTGTTGAAGCCATATGTCGTGCATTCCCATAGAACATAACAAATTCTTTAATTGAAATGCCCAATTAAGACCTTTATAGCTGTTACCATTATCAGCATCTATCCTCAACATATTATAAAATTTATATATAAAGGCTTCTTTGTTTTTAATAATTTTCAACCAATACTTAATAATACGTAACTTTCTAATGTAAGATAATGGATGTCTTCCGAGCTCACCATACACAGATACATTACAGGAAGATTTTTTAACACCAAGTATAATTTTACAGAACTTCAAATGTAAACGTTCAATATCATCAGCTGGGTGAAATCCCCAGACCTCAGCTCCATAATTCAAGATAGAAGATACCATGGAATCAAATAAATCTAATGAATGTTTACATGACAAAGAAATATTTCCCAATACATTTAAAACACCATTTTGAGCTTTAGATCCTAATTCACATATTTTCTGCTGTGTTTGGTTCCATTTACCATTACTAAAGAATGTAACACCAAGATATACGTAACTTTTAACCACCTCAAGTTGTAAACCATTATATGTAATAAAAAAATTATGAACCTGTTTTCCATTCTTAAAAACCATTACTTTAGTCTTATCTGTGTTAACATCAATATTCCATGTGTTACAGTAAATAAACAGTTTATCTAATAACAACTGTAACCCTTGTATAGATTTAGAGAATAAAACTGTATCATCAGCATAAAGTAATAAAAATACATGAATGAAATCAATATCAAAAAAGTCATCACCATCTGAATTCAAACTTTCCTTTATATCATTTATAAACATTAAAAATAACAGAGGTGACAAAGGTTCACCTTGTTTAACACCAGAGTAAGACTTAAAAAATTCAGAAAAATTACCTGAAAACTTAACACATGATCTCACATTATTATACATTGATTTCAACATATATATAATTATATATATAAATCATAATATATACTACCATAAAATTGATTACGTAAGTTATTATAGGGAAGATGAATGTTATATAAAATAAATAACCCTAAGAATAGTAACTAGTTTGATAAAACTATATTTAATACAAATTGCGCGTTGATAAATATTCCTGTAACACTAAAACATTGAACATATTTTTAAAATACTAATGAATGAGTCCTCCATATCTCAGTATAGATATGTGGTTCCAAGCCATTGCTCTGGTCTCTGCTAAGAACCCCTACGTATATATGTTTGTATTGGTCCCCCTGTAAAGGTATAAATGCAATAGAGTACTACAATCTAAAATTCATTTGCAATTGTTTCAACACCAGCATGGTCGCTTTCCTGAAATAAACAGCGACATGATTCGTTCAGTGTATCCAACCAGGACTTAACAGTGCAGGTCAGAAAGATAAGAGTCATCGAACAACACATTATTGATAGTTTTTCTCGAAAATCATCAAAACAGTCCATCATCAATTTTGGTACTTTAAAAAATATTTCATTTTCAATTATTTCGTTTCAAAGGAAACTCCTAGGGATTCCATGAATGTTACCCAAGGTAAAGAATTATGGTCTTTGGCTAATCTACAAATTCCAGATGATTGTGTTTCAAGATTATCTATATCATATTCAGACGAAGTATTTAACGCCATTTGTTTTAAAGAATTATACAATAAATCTTTTTCTGACTCTTTAATCGGTAGTGTCGCTGTACCAAGGTGGAACTGTTTCCAGTTACATCCATTAACGTTATTTGTAGCCACTGCACCGCAACGATCACATAGATACTCTCCTATCGTATCCCTACTTGACTGTACAAGACTGACATAATGCATTTCGTGCAGATGCCCGAGATAGATGTTTCTAACCTCCTGTTGTTCTCTTTTAGGTTCAATAACAACGTCATTTCCATTTTCCAGACTAGATATTACAGTAATTCTGACATTAAACACTTTGGCTGCAGCAACGAGCATTATGTTGTCCCCCAGGTCCCGACATTGTTCATTTGATGTAAATAATGTTCTTAACTTTCGGTATTGAAAGTAAAGTTTCGGAAATCTATCGTCGCATCTTGTGTTCTGATAACCGGATTTTGTCGAAGATAAGAAACAAGGCGATGCCGTATCTCTGTGTGGTCAATGTCAATGCCGTAAGTCAAAAACTGATGCCTTAAAGCAATGAACATACACTTCCCATCCCCAGAGTTGTCTGAGTGTAATTCTAAATTATGACGCTCGGCATTGATCAGAAGATTATCCATCTGGCTGTGGTTTAAACTTCCTAACCTAATAGACTCCAAAATCACGTTTTGTAATTTAAAAAAACATTTATCCTTCGAGTAATGTGAATTATGAGTGTCCGAATCAAGAAAATGGGCATGTTGACATTGTTGTTGTTTCTTTCGAACTCGCGATTGTTTTGTTTTTTCGATATCATGAGAATATGATGTTATTAAACCAACGTTAAACCATCGTGTTTCTGATTTTTGTTGGGAGTTAACGTATTTTATTTTGCATTTGTGTCTGATATAGTTACTTTGAACGACTGTGCCAGAAAAAACCATGGGTTCCTTAATTGATCTCCCACCTCTTTTAACTCGTTTGTCTTTTTCAATATTTTTAATCAAAACTTTATCTCCAATGTGGTATTTGCTAGGCGGTTTTTTCTTTAAATTTGATTTGACCATGTTTTGGCTGCTTAAACAAGATGATGAATGAGCTTTGGATCGCACTGCATTCGTTTTATCTAGGTGTAACTGAATGTCTTCTTGAGTAACCGATGTGACGATATCTAACGGTTCTTCGATTGTATCAATATTCACTTCAACACCAGAATTAGAATGGCGATTTAAAATGTGATTGGACTTTATACGAAACATGCACTCATATGGCGTCATTTGAATAGACCTATGCCATCCTTCATTATAAATGCGTTGAAGAGCAGGTAAACCAATCACCCAATCACAATCTCTGCGTGTTTTTGTCGACAAAATATCTCTTCGAAGTTTTCCTTTCCACGTGCGATGTGATCTCTCAGATTTACCCTGGCTTTGTGGATGACCACTACTGCTATAAATTAATTTTGTGTTCAATTCCGAACATAGCTTTATTACCGACCCCTTGAACTCGGAACCCTGATCACTTTGTAAAATTTTAGGTGGTCCGAATTCAATGTAAATTTTGTATAATTCATTAGCCACGGTGTCCGAATTCTAATTCGGAATAGCCCTGAGCCAAAGAAATCGACCGAAAACGTCTATAACAGACAACACATACCTGTAAGAAACGTTTTCTAATGTTACGGAAATGGAACTTAAATCAACCAAATCGACCTGATGTCGCTCCATTACTACCTTTGCCGATATACATTGAAGAGGTGGGTTATTTTCGAACCGAGGCTGCCGTTGTCTATGTGTTGTGTATGAATTTAGAATCTTTTGAATTTTTTTCTCTCCAATTCCATAGTAGTGATGAGAAATGGTGTGTTGTAGCTTTTTGGCACCATCACCTTTTGATAGCATGTAGTATGATCTCACACACTCTTCTATCTCATTAGAAGGAAGTAGTATTTTTCCATCAATCAATATTCTTTGGACTTTCTTACCGATATATGTGTCATGGATGAAATCCTTTGACATTTTAAAGCGACTGATTTTTTTATATAATTTGTTCTGTTCGGCTTTTCTCTCACTTACAGGTATTGGACTTTGCCTGCGTAAAATAGATAAAGCCAAGGAATATTCAGGTTTTGTTAACTGTGGACTTCTCTCCCGTTTTGTCTGTAAAAACATAAATGTACAATCAGTTTATAATTATTTGTTTACTTTAAAAACACAATTCTTAGGAAAACTTAATCGTTTACTGTGGGTTGTACATGCTAGAGAGAGGATAATTTTGAAAACATTTTCATTGATATCAAGAATTAATCTGATACACAAGTCTGTCTTTGCTGTGGGTACAAGTAATTAGAGTTTGCTCGAGTAATATGAGCAAATTGTGTATATTTTCACTATACACTAAAGCGCAGATAACATTGCAAATGGCTTTGTCAAACACAGTCTAACCCCCCCCCCCCCCCCGTTCTACATATCCTCAAACACGATGATGAGATGCCTTGAATTTGAAAGTTGTACCTGACACTGCTTACTGTATTCGAAAGATAAACTTGTTGAAGGAATACAATATAATATAGTGTTTTCTCTTGTAAAAAATTTAAAATCATTTTGTAAGAAAACTCTATACATATTTTTCTGCATGTTAAAATCAAATGATTAAATTTAAAACTGGCTTTTTAACTTTCCTGTGCTCACAGTACAGCGTAAAATAGACATCGGTCCGGTTTATTTTCCATAGGAAAATATTTCATTGACACCGCTTGTGCAATTTCAAAAACACCTGTTTTAATTTGTTAAACTATTTTGACTGTGAAACAAAACTCTTAGGTATAATGTAAAACCCGAACTGTTGTGACCTTGTTTTGTTTAGTTTGGTCTCGGTATGTGTTGGGACAGAAAATCTTTTCTTCTTAGTGTTTAAGCCGAGTCTGGTGTGACACTTTTTCAAATAAGATTCTATATGAAACTCACTGATGATTCACATATCGATAACAAGTAAATAGTTCTTATCGTAAAATTGCGCAATTAATACAACCCGCACAAATGTTTTAATTATTAATTATATACTACTATAGGCCGAGTTAATGAAATAATAAATTAGAACAATTCGCATAAAAATTCAAAAGTATCGCATGACAAAGTAATTATTAAAAATAAGCATAAAAAAGAAAACATAATGATGCCCGGATATCCCGTAATAAAGACGCTCCAGCTTTTAGATAATGCCGCTGTTGAGTATCGAATGACACTTTCATATTTTTTCTAAATCTTAATTTCCTTTTGTTTATTTTGTGTTCTAAAACAATGATATAATTTAACAATATGATAATATTTGGAATATACGAATTAATCATAATTCATTTTTTTCGGACTTCTGGTCTGGCCTATCAATAACTCTAACGTATATTAGATAACGAATGATGATAATTATGAGATGAGAGAGAGAGAGAGAGAGAGAGAGAGAGAGAGAGAGAGAGAGAGAGAGAGAGAGTGTGTGTGTGTGTGTGTGTGTGTGTGTGTGTGTGTGTGTGTGTTACCTCTTTAATAGCTTCGTCTTTTTCGTTATTTACTTTTATTTGGTATGTTATCCGGCATACAATACAGATCAAAATCAATTTTAGCAGCATCTTCATGTTTTTTAATCCCCAAAACACGTGTTGTAGTCAAAATATTGAAACCGCGCGAAAAATAGGGAGTTAACATTATTTAATTTAATGTCATTTTGTTCAGTTTAGGTAATATGCTCATTTTTTACCGGAGAAAAAAATGTATCTTTGTGTGTGTGTGCGTGTGTGTGTGTACATGTTCACAAAATACATTTAACATTTACTTATATCAAATTTAAAGAAAGTTTTTGCAAGATTCAGTTTTTGAAAGTTAGTTGCATTTTCTATCTTGCGCTTATCTCACAAATTTGAAGGTTAGTCGCTTTTGTGACTTAGTAGTACTACAAACGTCTTCTGTCATGCGTTACTTTTGATTTTTAAAGTTATGATACAATTCAAAAGTAGTACATGACAATTCCATAACTAATGTCATAGTGCCGTTTTAGCATCGTCTTGTAGAAGTCAATGTCAGGTTTGTATTTACTCTCTTCCGGTTCTTCTAGGTTGTTTCGTAGAAGTTCAACCTGGTCAGCACCGGATTGGTGGTTTCCAAATCATGCTTCAACTGTCATTTTTGTGTAATGTTACTATTGAGGTTTTAAACTCATAAAATGTTAATTTCATAGTAATTAGAATTGCATATGTAATCCTTCTCAGGGGCGTAGCGTGAGATTAATTAATACCGAGGCAAATGAATAATCACGCCACGGGCGTGAATAAGCGCCGAAGGCGCTACCTGCAAGGGGGTTCGGGGGCATGCTCCCCCGGAAAATTTTGAAAAAATGGTGTAAAATGGCGCCATCTGACAACATCTAGACAGTTTGATCTATTTAATTTTTATGTACAAAACGTCGTTTCAAAAAGTCCAAAAATGTGAATTATTGAATGGTATACTTGAGTGTTCGAGATTAGCCACTATAAATGCAATGTTACCTACAATTAATTGTGAAAAAAGAAGACATACAATCAAAGATCTTTTTAAACTTTACTGATTCGTTTTATATTTAATATAAACTTTTGCAATTCAAATGTGCAATTTGCCGATCCTTCTATGTCCTGTGGCATCAAAGCGATGGAGCACACGCTCCCGATCAATTTCAATATCACGGTGCACGTACATGCATGCAAGGCCATTGAACCTTTCTTCGGTCATTGTTGACCGGCTCCAGTCCTTCAGCCGGCGCATGGCTGAAAATGATGTCTCACAGGGCACTGCACCCACTGGCATTGTAAGAAGAATGTGGAATATTTCATGAATGTTAGGATAATAATTGGGGTCTGCTAAACTTAGTGATTCCGCGAGTGTTTCCACTTGTTGTGTAGAACAAAACTCCTTCCACTTTTCGACTTCGGCGTGAAATGAAACTGGGCTTGGCATATCCTCACTGTAACTATCAAACACTTTTGCCATCTCTATGTCTGTAACTGTGCTAACTACTTTTGGAAGCAACTTTGAAGCTAGCAAAATTGATGACATGTTCACCGGGAACCTCTCTTCCAGCTGAGCAACACAGTGATCTATGAAGGGGTAGAACATATTTATTCGAAAGTAGACAAGTGCTGAATCACATGCATCTCCAGCAGCTGCACGATGGGCCATCCTACCAGAAACTCTAGGCTTTTCGATACACACATTTACACATTCAGCCAGAGTTGAAGCACGCGTAAACAAAACTTGAAATACTTCATCACTTCGCTGATTTTTGATAACTGATTTGCAATGTTGAGCATCATTATATGCTTTGAAAAGATCACAACTGGTTTTCTGTAATGCTTGAGACAAAGGATGTGTGTAGCTCAAAATGTGTTGTGATATGATTAGAGCAATTATAAACACACTGGACTGAACCTGGCGCATGAATGAGGCAGCTTTTAGTCGCGCGTCAGTAGATGAGCTTTCATCTAATATGTCCTGCAATGCACTAAATATAGACTTATATTTTGCGATAAATGTGGACAAAGTATCAACCCGTGCATTCCAGCGAGTTTCGCAAAGTTTCGGAATCGACTTTTTCGCCCTTGCATTATTTATTAATGTTCCACTGGAGCTTTCACTTGCGTCGTCATCATTTACAACAAGAATCGCGGTATCATCATCTGATATATATCTCTCTGCAATTGATTTCCTTTTTGGACTTGCCCCCATAAACCACGTGATGTCGTTCACTGAATCAAAAAGATTCCGTATGGTTGGTACAGCTTTACATGTAGCAGAAAGAACCAGATTTAAAACATGAGCTCTGCAGTGCTGATAGAATGCGCGGGGCTGAACGTCTTGAATTCGTGTTTTTACACCGGAAGTGTTCCCGGACATGACGCTTGCTCCGTCGTACCCTTGTCCACGCAAATAACCGATATCTAAATCGCAATCTCTGAGTGTCTTAAGAATAGCATTTGCTATCGATTCCGCGTCACATTTTTCCATTTCAATAAAACAAATAAAGTTTTCGTTCACTGTTGATTGGTCGTCCACATAACGCAAACAAACTGACATTTGCTCTTTTTCAGAAACATCGGCACTTTCGTCAGCCATCACGGAAAACCACTTGGCTTTCTTAACATCCGCTAAAATAATTTCCCTGACCTCGAGACCCGCATATTTAATAATTTCATTCTGAATGTCAGGGCTGGTATATTTAGCACTTTTCGGTGCAGTTTCAATGTGGGTTTTTAACAAAGGAACATTTTCCGATTTCCAACGAAGAAAACGGGCAAAGTTGCCATCTTCCCTCTTAGCTTGTTTATCCCAATTGTGACCTCTTAAGGGAATGTTTTGTTGAGAAAGAACTATAATAGTGTCTATAATACTCAATAATATCTCACGATTTCTGGTGACATTTTCCTCATAACTTTGCGAAAGTGAGCTCAATATGTCTTTCTTTTCGCGAGATGAAATGGTTTTGAAATTATGGGTTCTAGCAGCTGATTGTTGGTGACACTGCGAATTATTGTGCGACAATAGCATCCCTCTTTTTATCCCCGAAGCATTTTTCCAGTCCTTAAACCCCTTGCTACAAAAAACGTCCGTTGAAGATGGTTGACCGAACAGGATACATTCAATACAAAACGCCGCATCTTTACTTTTGGAATAATGTAACCATGGGAACTTGTTCTCCCATGTTTGTGAATACTTTCTACCATCGCTTGTTGGATACAGAAACTTCTCTGTCTTTGGTAGATTTAATAATTTCATTTTATCATTGTCGGTGATGGATTTACCAATGAGATATGCTGGGTCGAAATCATCTGGGGAACAGCTCATAGAAACATTTAGAGTATCATTTTGAGTAAGAGATTTGCCACAGGCTGGGGCGTTTTCGTCGGGGGAAATGTCCATAGACATATCCAAATCATAATGACCGGATGAACTGGCTATCGGAGTTGACGTATTTACATTTTGATCTGGAATTGCATTAGCTTCATTTTGTCCTTTGATTTCTTTTGGACAAAACATGTCCGTCAACTTCATTTGTTTTGCTTTACGCTCCATACTTATACAGTAATACAGGAAGAGTAAACTTCATGATAAAATGCGAAATGGAAACGGTTTGATGTAATCAAACTTAAATCGGAATGATATAAGACTCTCTCTCTCTCTCTCGGAGTCTCTCTGATCTAATCAGTACATACTTTTTACAGTCATCTTTTTTACCGAGGCAGTTGCCTCGGTTGCCTCATAGGGCGCTACGCCCCTGACTTCTTAGGTATCTCTACTAGGTATTTCATTGCTTTCAATTTTTAGCATAGTATGTCTTTGCACTTAAGTAACCGGACTCGCTTTTAATTCAGAATGTTGTCTGTTCCTTCTGAATTATTAAGGAAGTTGTGTAATGTTTTTCTTGTTATCATCTTCAAAAGAGTTAAGGTGATAAGAGTTCCTTTTGTGATTCGCGAACATTATTTTCGTTCCCACGCAATAGTATTGCGTTCAAAGCAATGATATTTTTTTCCCCAAACTAGTGTCTTGTTCGCACGCACTAGTATTTCGTTTCAACTTTATCTTTATAGAAACGCCAAAGGTTTTCGGTCCCAAGCAATAACAATTCGCTTTCAAGCAATAATTTTCATCCCAAAGCAATTCTGATAATTTTTTCTCACACAACAATTTTTGTTTCAACGCAAACGTATTACGTTCTCACGCAATGATATTTCGTTTAAGTAAGTCTCCAAATTACAATGTTTCACTCCAACACAATAGTATTGCGTTCCCACAAAATGATGTTTCGTTCCCACGCAATAATAATTCATTCACGTAATCTCTCTCTCTCTCTCTCTCTCTCTCTCTCTCTCTCTCTCTCTCTCTCTCTCTCTTTGCGTTTAGCCAAAAAGTATAGTATTTTTATGCAAAAGTTTGTTGTTTAAAAGCAAAAGTTTCATGTTTCCTAGCAAAAGTGTTTCGTTTCGAAAACTAAAGTACGTGTATTATGTATTATATTTCGACTCCATGATGTTTAGTTCCCAAGCAATTGTAGTGTGTTCCTGTGCAAAAGTATTAAGTTCCAAAGCAATAATTTTTCGTTCGAAGGTAGTGATGATACGTTCCCACGCCACGCAGCAGTATTTCGTTCCAAAGAAAAGGTTATGTAATCCAATGCAATAAATATTCGTTCTCTCACTTAAAACAAGAGGCCCCAGATTGCCCAAATTTGCTCACCTGAGTTTAAATGTAACTGGTATGTCTTGATAATACCTGGTTAAGTCATAACGTGTTGCCTCAATAGAAGTGGTTTCAGATTACATTATTTTTATTGTTTTGGTTTTTAGCTATATAGGTCACTGTGACCTACTTTTGGTAGCCAAAGTGACCAGAAACACAAATGAGAATGGCAATGGTTTAAAGGTGCTATTGACTAATATTAATGAAATGTGACCAGTAATGTCTGAGAAGAAGTCTTTTGATGGATGTATGGATGGATGGCAGAGTTCCTATCCATAACAAAAGCTCACATGAGCAATTTTCAGATCCGGATTTAAGACTTTACAGATTTGAAACATTAATTAAAATATTTTAAAAAAAATTGTAAAATTCAACTGCAAATTATTTTTAAGAAATTATTCAATTAATTTAAATAATGTCACACAACAATGATAACAATTATTTTGTAAAACAAAAAAAAAAAAAACAAAAAAAAAAAAAAAAATTCAAGGTTTTAGCTAAATTTACATATAAGTATCACATGTATTTCAAAAATAATAATTCACTAAAAAGTAAAAATTCACAACATCTCTTCCATGCACCATTGTAAGTCATAAAATTCAAAAATTAAAAAAAAAAAAAAAAAAAAAAAAAAAAAAAAAAAGATGGCCTCACTTGGATTTGAACCCTCGACCCTTGGGTTGCTAGAATTGAAAAAGAATAAGGTCGAAAAAAGCGACTTGTATTTTACAGAATTTCATGAAAATTGTTAAACATATGTTTCTTCACATAAGAAAATGATGTTTGGAAAAAGAATTCACCTAAATTTATTAATATTGTAATTTTGATAAAAAAGTACTATTTACAATGTATAAAAAATAAACGCAAAAACACATAACCTAATTTTTCACAAAATTGTTGGAATTCACAAACTTTGTTTATAAGATGCTTTAGATGCCAAATATAACATCAGATTTTATCTCAGTGAAGTGGTTTTGGAGAAGAAAATTTTTTTAGGTTTTCAACTATTCAGGTCAATGTAGCTATGGCAACCTAAAAAGTAAAAAAATCATAAAAATTCGTCCATGCACCATTGTAAGTCATAAAAATTCAGAAAAAAAAAAAAAGAAAAAAAAAAGTGGCTCCACTGGGATTTGAAACCTCGACCCTTGGGTTGCAGTATCACATTGTATTTCAAAAAAATAATAACACTAAAAGAGATTCATAAAATCTCTTCCATGCACCATTGTAAGTCAAAAAATTTAGAAATTGAAAAAAAAATTAAAAAAATTAAAAATAAAATTAAAAAAGTGGCCCCAGTGGGATTTGAACCCTCGACCCTGGGTTGCTAGAATTGAAAATGAAAAAGGCCGAAAAAAGCGACTTGTATTTTACAGAATTCATGAAAATTGTCAAACATATGTTTCTTCACACAAGAAAATGATGTTTGCAAAAGAATTCACCTAAATTTATTCATTATTGTAATTTTGGTAAAAAAAGTACTATTTACCATATACAAAAATTAAACGCAAAAACATGTAACCTAATTTTTCACAAAATTCTTGAAATTCACAAACTTGTTAAATAAGATGCCGTAGATGCCAAATATCACATCAGATTTTATCTCAGTGAAGTGGTTTTGGAGAAGAAGATTTTTTTAGGTTTTTAACTATGTAGGTCATTGTTACCTTCATTTGGTAGCTATGGCAACCAAAAACACAAATCTGAAAGGCAATGTTCTATAGATGCTTTTGACCAAGTTTAAACAATATGTGACCAGAAGTTTCTGAGAAGAAGTCGCACTTTGTGCTCAGGTGAGCTAAAAACACACATGGACACTAGAACCAATTCCCAGCATTTCAAGAAAACAAAGATTGACACTAGAACCATATTCTATCACTTTAAGAAATAAAACATGCATAAAAGAATCATGTTCTGTCGTGTGCGTAAAATTAACATGGACACCAGAGCCATGTTCCATTACTTCAAGAAATAAAACATTGACATGTTCCGTTGTGTTGGTAAAATGAATTTATGTCAAAATAATGTCAAACTAAAAACATTTATCATGATCTGCTTCAATATTAAAGATTTAACAATTTGAAGCCATTTAAGAAAATTTTAAATTTTAATTTGAAAATGTGCTACCCATTATTGACTAAACTTTACAAAATAACAAAATACAGGCCCAAATTCCAAGAGAAACTGAATATCAAAATTATGTTTTCTCTCATGATAGATATTTGAGAAGTTTTTTCCTAGGATCCTAAGATGTTTGCACCTCTAGGTCACAATGACCTAAATAAGGTAACCTTGACAGGGAAACTGACAAATCTGAATTGAACTAGTACATACATTTATATACTTTTGATCAACTTCCATTGAAATCTGTCCTAAAAATGCTGTGCTATACCATAAGCTGACATCACCTTTAGTTGGGTGAGATAATAATAATAATAATAGTAATAATAATAATTCACTAAAAAGTTTATTCAACATTTCAAGCCATAACTGTTTAAAAATATTTTAATACAATTTTTGTGACATTTGGAATATAATAAAATCTATGTAAATATCAACCTGTTATAAAAATACTGTAAGTATTCAAATAATAAAGCTTAAATGAACATAAAAATATATCAACAAGATACCAATAGTTCGCAAACATTAACCTGATAAAAAAGAAGTGCCTCAGTTCTAAAATATTTCCACTTTACTGTGCATGTATTTTGAACACTGCATTAAACTAAGTTTATTAAAAAAAATAAAATTTGAAATAGCAAAATATTTTTTATCCAAAACCTACTAATTGAGAATAGTAGAATGAATAACACCATGACAAAATATTGATATAGAAATTTTAGACTTATTTCATAAATGAGGTAATGACTCTGGTCTTTGACCTCAGCTCTATGTAGAACAACAATTCTTGAAAACATCAACAATTAAAATCTACATTGAAATATGATAGAAAAACTTTGGCTTTATGAAGGTCAATTAAAAGTAAATCCAAGCCATTTTCTGATAAAATAAGCTGAGTTATAACAATTTTAAGCCATAATGCTGCCATATTACAAAATGTTGAAGACAGGGTATATAAACAAATGTTGGGAAAAAACACATTTCCTAAAAACATACACTTCAGAGCAATGTTTTTTTAATTTTATAAGCTTACTTTAAACATTTTTGTTCAATCTTTGTCAAGTATATCAGCTCTATAAACGGAAAATCAATGATACTTTTTAAATTTTGAAGAAAAAAATTTTAATGAGAATTTAGTAAAAAAAAAAAATCAGGAGCTTTTAAATCTTTCTAATCGGGTGATTGACAAATAAGGCGGTGCAAGACAAATCGAAGACGTAACATGCAATGTATGTAAACATAGCATACCAGCTTACTTAAATTCTGATTTCTTTAAATTTATATTTAGCATTACAAATATACTTTAAAATATCAATATTATAAAGTTTCCATATGTAAAATTCAGTAAACAATATTTCAGTCATGTGCTTTGTTCATTAAAAAAGTTAGTTGTAAGATCAAATCCAGTGGAGTTTTTTTTTAATATCAGTAATTCATGTGTTAATCCATGATTTGGTTTTTATGTTTCTACTTATTTCACAATAAAAATTCCTTTTCATGCTGATGTTGGTAAAACAATTTCTACATGCAGTATTAAATTAATTTTATCAAGTTGAAAAGTATTTCAATCTAGGTTAAAATCAAGTATTTGTTCACAAACATGTTGTTTCCTTATCTAAGTTGAAATTTAATGGTCTTATTCCGACCAATTTTACTTGTTTCTAACGTTATAACGTTTTCAGATTACCAGCATTATTAAATTTGGCAAATTGATATTAGAATCTTCAAATTTTCTGAATAAAGTATGTCCAATATAAATGAAAATTTGTTAGTTTTACTTTTCTTCTAATCTTTCCACCTACTGGTTTTTTTTTCTGAGGATTGGTTTGAAACCAAATTACAGGATAGTTTGCAATGTGACCCACTGATAAAAAAGATCACCACTTGGGCACTTAATTAAAAATTATATAATTGTTTAAAAAATAAATAATAAACAACCTGTAACATAGCACAGAAAAGTCAAATTTTGATTATCTATTAAAAGCATTAATTCTAAGTTAGGAACATATAATAAAATTAATTGTAAAATTTTGATAAAATTTTTGCCCTTCTTGTTCTCAGGATTAAAATTTGCTAAATTTTCCCCCAAAAAAATTTTTAAAAATTCCATTATTACAATGTACTTGTGTCTTGAAATTGTACTAAATTTTTACTGCAGGTTGAATGTGTGCAATTTATTAGTAATGTAAAATAACTCTGCAACATGTGCTATACTTTATATATATAAGCCCATCCCTTAGAGCTTTTGTAAAAAATTAGGTCATTCCTTGGTCTTTAAATTTTAGTGCAACAATATGTACCCGTTTTCATTGAATTTTACTAAATGAAGGCTAAAGATCCAAGAAAAACAAAACATCATAAAAGATTTTTTTCTCCATTCAGAAATTTTTTAAAGATTTTTGTACCCTTTGTCACCTTGGCCCAGTTTTGGTACCCATGGCAATGCCAAGAACAAACCTTTCTTACATCAGCCAATAAATATTCTTATTTTATTTATTTTTCCTGTTTTTTTACACACCCACACACACACACACACACTGCACTTTGTTATGAGTTTATATGACCTTTGGTCTAGGTAAGCTATAAACTAGGACAATAAAACCTAATTGCCATGCATTTAAACATAAAAAAACTGTGACAGTTGTGTTTATATACTTAAATATACATGTACTTTGATAAAATCATAACCTGTGACAATAAAACTTATGAAAATTAACAAATTAACAAATACCAAAGAAAACATATGACACACCAATAAAACACTAATGAATTCAACAAAATATTTCGTCAGGTCATTAAAAATTTTACATCATGTTAACACTACATATATGTAAAAGAGAAAACAATTTTCCTTAAAATATGTGCAATATACTATACTTTTACTTGTTGCAAGGAAAAATAAAATACATGGGTATATAAGATATATATAGTAAACCACTCTGAAATATACATGTGATTCACATAAAATAATGTATCACTCACGTAAAAAGTATCATTCATGATCATCCATGTCAATAATGCATCATTCATGTAAAATAATGTATTATTCACATAAAACAATGTATCATTCACATAAAACAATGTATCATTCACATAAAACAATGTATCATTCATGTAAATAATGTATCATTCAAGTAAAATAATGTATCATTCATGTAAAATATTGTATCATTCCCATCAAATAATCATCATTCATGTAAATAATGTATCATTCACATAAAACAATGTATCATTCACATAAAACAATGTATCATTCATGTAAATAATGTATCATTCATGTAAAATAACGTACCATTCACATAAAATAATGTATTGTTCAAATAAAAATAGTAAAAAATGTGTCATTCACATAAAACAATGTATCATTCATGTAAAATAATGTAACATTCATGTAAAATAATGTACCATTCACATAAAATAATGTATTGTTCAAATAAAAATAGTAAAAAATGTGTCATTGATGTTAACAATGTATCATTCAAGTAAAATAATGTATCATTCACATAAAATAATGTATCATTCACATAAAATAATGTATCATTCAAGTACAATAATGAAATAGTTAAAATTAATTCAATGAAGCTATAAAGTTTGAATGTTTTGTGTTAGTAACAGTTTTAACAGTTTTATATACATGTATTGCAAATTTGAACATAAAATGTGTAGACCTTATTCACTTACAGAAATTAAATAAAGTCTTCCCCTTTACTTTTGAATGTGTAACTTATTCTGTTGAGAGGTATTATACATGTGTATTTTTAAACAAATAGTTATAACTGATTAAATGAAGCTAGAAAGGTTGAATGTATCGTGTTAGTTACAGTTTTACATATTGCAAATATGAACATAAAATGTGTAGACCTTATCCACTTACAGAAATTAAATAAAGTCTTCCTCCTTACTTTTGAATGTGTAACCCATTCTGTTGAGAGGTATTTTACATGTGTATCTTTAAACAGCCTATCCTTTCATTGCAATGGTGTAAAAGGCAAAAAAATCTTTCTGTTGAAAAGAATAGTTCTGATGGGAGTACCTTTTTAATTTGTTTTTGCAATAGAATGAAATGCAAAACTATATTTAGCATAATGTTGAATTTACAAATACACATACTTAAATTTCAACTGAACAATGAATTTGGTATATGTATTAGTAATGAATGAAAACTTTTTATTAGAACTTTTCATTGTGTGCAATATCGATAAAAATAGGTTGCTCAGATATAATGGATGTCAAAGGTCAAGGTCAAAAGGTCGAGATTCATTCAGACAAACATAAAAAGCTAGGATAGGATATAAATACATGTAAAATGGTTTACATTAAATAAAATCTGGAAAAACTAACATACATTTCAAAACTTGATGATCTTTTCACTTGGATGGCATTCATGTTTTCAACGCAATGACAATTTGCAAACTACTTGGAAATAACACTCTAGCTATTGCCAATGAGACTAGTTTAACAAACTTGTCTTAAACAGAACCATTATGTCTATACTGATTTTATGCAAAGTTGCAAAATACAACAGTTGTATAAATGCTGATGTAAAAGTCAAAACAATGGTCAATAAACTCACTTTGTGCATTAATGCTGTAACTTAAACACAATGTTTTTTCAAACAAATGTTTAAATGACTGATCGGGTAGGTTTAACATCTCAGTCAAGAATATATCAATTATATTGAGACACTGCAAATGTTTTGACTTGGTTCGCATCTCGAGACATTTTTGAGTCAAAGATAATACATAATAAAAGTTTGAATATCTGTCATTGTGAAAATTTCTTTTTTAAAAAACGAAATGAGATATTCGTCAATATTTGAGCCCAGTGGATGTACCTAACTGAACTACTTTAAAAACATATATATGTGATATGAACAAAAATCATAAAAAATAACAACTATATATTTTAAAAGTAAAGAAAAAACAAAAACTCTGTATTATTAAAAATACAACCATCACATGTAAATATTACAAGTAAATAACTATTGCTTTACAAAAATATAAATACACAAACAATGTAAGTATGTAAAACATTGCTTATAGCATAACACTTGATTTTTTTCTTCATGTGCTTGCAATTATATAATGAATAATTTGAATAAAATTGCATAAAGACCGGTTTATTATGAAGTGAAATTGCAAATACTAGTATTAAAATCATTCAGAGATTCTGCATAAATTTTTTAGTCTGCAACACACACAGAGTTACATGTGAAAACCAACAGGAGTCGGTCATGGTTGTAAAATACTTATATATAGTAACACTGTATATAAAGGATGTTTCATTTTTAAAAAAGTAAAACGCTTCATAGACAGCTGTTTATGATATAAAGAAATAACACAATAAGGACTAAGTTGTCCTTTAAACAGATCTGGGGGTTTTGTATAACACTCATTAAACCTTTGCAGTTCGAGCAAATTTGGAAAAGTTTACAGACCACATATGCACTTTTTTCTACTACTGCAAATATTATTGTGGCTGCAACAAAGGCAAGAGACCTTAATAAGATATTTTGAAGGGCAAATATTGTCAACAAGGCCATATGATCTAGGGTTAACGATAAACTTTTTATCATGTTTAAATGGAGGAAAAGTGCAAATTTGAACTGAAGAACTACAAAGGATTAGGCTGAATAATTTACGGTAGAAAACTTATTCTGATAAGTTATATATATATATATATATATATATATAGTTTTTTATCCATTTTAATCCATCCAACAGTACTTTAAACACACCAAAAGATATTTACTCCAAGAGCTTTACTGGTTTCACTGGTTATTGCCAATAACATGATTTTCTATCTAAATTCCAAAAAATCTAAATCCTGAATAATTTGAAGTTAAAATTGAAGTCCCTTGTACTCCTGTACAAAGACATATAAAAAAATTACATTAAATCACTTAACAATCTGAGCAGCACAATATTTTAAAATTGAAAATTTCTCAATAATTGTTGCAAATTCAAAATAATTATATTTTACTACTCAAATTATTAAACAATGTGTATTTAAAAATAGAAAATTTTATTCTAAAACAATGTACCAAATCTGTTGCAACTTTATGCTCTGTGTCAGTTTAAACATATGACAATTTACTAAATCAAATGTTAATATCCATTTTGCCATTTTTTGTACCCTGTAAAGTTTCATTTCATAATATTTGTTATAATCATGATCCCTATGTAAATTTGGTTCAATGGCTAATTCTATCCAATCATGTTGATGTTGCTAACAGTTTTGTGTCTTGATTATCATCACAGTTTTGTTCTTTGTAGTCTTTCTCTTGAAGTTCCATGGTTATTTCCGTTGAATCATTCTTATCCAGTAACTTTCTTTGATTCTCGTGAAGATTGTCTGATTGTTTGCTGTCTTCCCTGCCATCACAGATTTTGTGAGTAATTTTATCTCTCTTAGGTTTGATGCACCAGATACGAGTAAAAAATGGCTCCAAAATAAGCAAAAGGAAAGCACAAAAATGTGCAGCAGCTATAAATTGAAAAGAATGATCCCATACTCCAGTCAGGTCTTCTAGCCAACCTTAAAAAAGAAAGTAAGACAAATATTTGAAATTAAGTCATTGTAAAACAGACTAATAGCAATACACAGACAAAAACTTGAACAAAAACTGAAACAGAGAACTAAATACATTCATGAACACAGGACAATGATAGAATGCTTGAATGTAGAAATGAGTATAAATGAATAGAAAATGACATATATTTGTAAGTTTCAGGGTAACTATACACCTGATATCTCACCTGAAAAAGGCTGGCTTATTACTGCACCAAATGCCAAACAAAATACAGCTAGTCCCATTGCTGGCCTTAAAAGTTCCAAACCAATCCTATCTATAAGTAAGACTGGCAATAATGTGGTGTATAATCCTGGGAAAATTCCAATTGACCCTGAATATACAGCTAAGGCTGGTAAGTTAGGCAAAAATGGAATAATCAACGCACACACCCCAGAAGCAAAATATGAAAACAGAAGAACATACTCTGTAGAAACAATTTGTTTATCAACAAACATTCCAATTAAAGGCCTGACAACTATCTCTATGGCACCTGTCAGTGAGAATATCAATGTCACTTCAGTTTTACTGTATCCCAAAGCTTGTGTATGAGCAGGAAGAACTGTAAAATTTGATGCATACCCCAGGGCATTCATCACCATACTTAACACCAATATTGTAAAGCTAGGCCTTTTAAACAAAGAACACTTCATAATAGAATTTTGTTTTTTGAAACAGTAACAAGATTCTTTATTTTCTTCAAATATGTCTTCACTGCTCTGCTTTTTGGCTGATTCTTCTACTGGTGGTTCTCTGAGAAGAGCAGCAAATACACACATATTTGCTAAAAATCCACTTAGGATTAACAAGGCTCCCATTATACCATAAGTATCAATTATGATTCTGTAAAAATAGGGTAGAACTAAGCTCCCTATCCCACTTCCGGACTGTGTCAAGCCCATTGCTAAGGCACGTTTTTTCTCAAAATAAAAGTTAATGATTGTCGTGATTGGTGCAAATATAAGTCCATAACCAATTCCTGGAACAAAAAAAAAAGTTTTTTGAAAATTATTGTAATTATACTTATTAAAAAAAAAAATAACTTCAAGGAGTCAGATCACCTGTAGTAGAAATTATGCATTTGATAACTGATGTTTTATCAAATTTTTTTGAATGTCCAGGTGTAAGTTCACTAAATTAGGTCATATACATGTATTATAATTAGTAATATATACTTGAAATTAAATGCAGATACAAATTGATGAAAATGTTGTTATACCCATGTTTATTTAAGAATAAATAGAATAATATATAGGAAATACTTCATGTTTGGACTCTTAGTTTGAAAAAAATAAAAAAAATTCTTTAGAAAAAAGGAAGAAAAAAAAATAGAAGAAGAGATATCAATTTTAAATTTAAGGTTTTTTTTTGTTTTTTGTTTTTGTTTTTTTTTTGTATGACTTTGCCCTTAAGTGTTTATAATGACAAGAGTTATCACTCTTGGAGCACAAAAATTACCAATACACCTCTTTTGATCCAACAGATTTATGGGAAAGTGTCTTTAAGACTTAATAGTATAGTGAAAGGTGTCTATACAGAAAAAAATCTTGTTTAAAAACATTTTAATGACATACCATTAATACTGTATGAACCATTAACCTGTGTAAACTAAAAGCCAGTCTAATTCAAAAATTAAAAATTTGACATACCTGCAATAACACCAATGGTCAAATACATGAATTCCATAAATGGAACAAAGGCACTTAACAGATAACCTAAGGCAACCAAAATACCACCAGTAAAGACCACTTTACGAAATGAAAATATGTGCACCACACAGTTTGCAAATGGACCTGAAATAAATACATGTATATATATATATATATATCAATATTCAAGCTATGAAAGAACATTTATGTTTTGTTGTTTGTTTTTTAAAACTTGTTTAAAGGCATAATTTATGATGTTCCATTGGCTAAGTATTTAGCACTTTCAACTACCACCCTTGCAATCCATGTTTGGTTTCCAGCATGGTAGAGTCACCTGCATAAGTTGAGTGAAGTGGAGTATAGGTGTTTATGCCATAATCAAGATTCTTTCATTTTCATACAGACTGTAAGTTCTGGGATGGTGGAGGAAACCATAGTGCCAGGAAAAATCAATTGATCTTTCAGCAAGTAAATTGATTGCCTTTCTCGCATTCTGGGTATCTTTTAAACTTAGGTAATACTGTACTTCTGCTTGAACATATACTACCAGAGTTTTCCTACCAAGCCATGATCTTGTATATGAAAAAATTCAAAAACAATGAGATAGATAAGCACAAGGTGTATCTTAATTATTTAAAATTCAAAAATTATTTATATAAAAAAAATAGGATTTACAGAATTAGAGAAGGGATGATACCAACTAAGTTGGTTCACTATAACACAGACTGTGGGGTAGATGTATGTTGTGTCCTGTAAACTGTTTAAGCGTGACCAGTTTCAGATATTATAAATCCTTCATCAGAGTCAATGATGGTTAGCACGTGTCCATTTTTTATACCAGAATTTTGCTGAATATGTATCCAGTGGGCACCGATTTATTATTTGTTAAAATTTGATTTACCGGACAAGTATCCTTCTTATTGCCGGATGTGTATCCATTGTATTGCCAGATATGTATCCATCATATTGCCGAATATGTATCTATCGTATTGCAGGATATTTATCAGTTAGGTTGTTGGATATGTATCCATCATATTGCCCGATTTACAGAATAGTTGCATTTAAAACTGATTCTCTGCTTCTTTTACTTATTAGCTTGAATATCCATTCAAAGTAAGATCTTGATAAAGGTCTAATATTTCATATGCAAAACTCAATGTATCTCTCAATCATATATTTTTTTATAGAAACAATGTGTTAAGTGCATTAGCAATGCAAACAGTCTGTGTAACTGTGTAAGATATACACATGTAGTACATATAAGAAGTTACCTGAAGATGTAACAAGAAAAAGACAGACACTTCCAATCCATGCAGTGTGTCCTGCCCCTGTACCATAATAGTCTAAAAATTCGATGTACAAAATACCAGTGCACTTTATACTCCCAGCTAACATGAGATAGATAGCAAATGTAGCTGTAAAAGATCAAAATTAAAAAAACACTGAAATAACCACAAGCTATACATTTTGACTTTAACCAATAAAAGGGTGAAATTCAATTAGAATACTTTTGCTTTTTTCATTATAAAATATGTAAAACATTGAGAGAGAGAGAGAGAGAGAGAGAGAGAGGGAGAGAAAATGTGTGTGTTTTACAATTGATATGAAAGCAGAAATTGATTATATTGTGGAATTCTGATGCAATAAAGTTTAGTTTTTTAAGTTAGGTATCTAAATGAAAAAGAGAGAGAGAGAGATTTTGCTTAAATGCAATATTCTTAAAATCCAGTATTTTTTGGAGTTACCTATCAATATAATCCAGGCATACCCTCTATCTACATCCTTCTTTGCCTTTTCCTCTCCCATTATAATACCTTATTGTCTCATGTTCATTTCTTCAAAACTGTTCAAAATAAAATCTAGCATTAATCAATTTAAAAAGCAAAGATGTTGGTTACATATGTTTGTTAGTCTAACTAATCAGCCTACTTAATCCATATTATTTTGTTGGCAATTTATGTCGAAATCAAAACGTTTTAACAAAGTTGATAAAAAGCTCAATAGAGCTTGTTATTTGTTGTACTACTATAAATGAAGATTTAATATTATTACTTTTATTATGTCTAGTTATTTAAGGGATAGTGTCAGAGGAAATCAGTGTGTAACCAAAGAAAAATTCGAAGAGAAACAAAAAAAAAAAAAAAAAAATAATAATAATAATATAAAAATAAAAAAATCAAATAATAGACCTTTAATATGATGTACACAGATAAAAGATTACAACTGTTACTATTTTAAGTTAAACCATGCAGGTGTAAATATAAATTTTAGTGCTTTTAAATACTCATATAAAATTGTTTTGTCTTTTTGTCAGTGAGGAGTTGAATGGTCTTAAGTTCAGCACTACTACTTCGATAGGTATACTACACATGTCCATGGCAACACAGGTATAAAACTGGGTCAAATCACTTAAGACACAAGTAATTTATTACCAGGTGTTAAAATTTGTCAGTGATTTTATCGACATCAAACCTCAGGTGGTAACCTATTAACTATAAATTTTCTTGATTGCAATTACGTACTATTAAAACGATGTAGATCAAATAAAATCACTGAAAAATTACACCAGCTGTCAAAGAACGTCTCGTTCGGATGTAAATAAAGAAAAGTAAATCTTGAACAGAAAACGGCACAACGTTAAATGGCACGGAAATATGACAATGCCGTTTTACTGTTTATTCTGTATTTTATTTTACTAATGCTATTTATTGATATAACTTATTCGAATCTTTGATATCATTAATTAAACTTGATTTATTGATATCACTAATTAAAAGATTCTAATGAAGTCGCAAGTCTAAAAGGAGGATAAACTCATCAATGAAAGTAAAAGAGAGATCAGGGATCCTGATAGAAACATATTTAAATCAATATTTACGATCGAAAGACGGTAGTACCATTATGACAAGTAAATTGCATAATAAATCGAGAAACCCACATTTACTAAACCTGGTTTACGACCGTAAAATTAGGTTTTACGACCCGCGGCAAAACCAGGTTTTACAGCGTAAATGTAGGATCGAATTATTGTGCAAGTTGCTTGCAATAAACCTACATTTACGCCTTAAAACCTGGTTTTGCGGTTGTAAAACCTATTTTTACGGTCGAATAACCAGGTTTTGTGCCGTAAAATCTACTTTTGCGATCGCAAAACCTGGTCTTACGATTTATTGTTCAATTTGCGCCGTTAAACTAGGATTTACGACCATAGTAAATTATACACAAAACACTAAGACAACAAACTATCCCAGATTGTTTAATGTTATGACGTTTTTATTTGTTAATGGATCTAAATAGAAGTAGATTATGCTTGTTTAGTGGGTTCTGGATAGTCCTGTGAAACACGGTCACTGGTAGTCATGAATAATTTCCTACTATGATAATCAATGCAAGTGGACGTAAAAATATTACACTTCTCGTACCGCAATCGACAGAGTTGCTCATACACTTTACTCAGCAGCTGTATCAATATGGCATTAGATGACCTATCCACATATGATTAACCCTATTCAAAACCACCAGACAAATGAGAATAGTCTTAGAAGGCTCTCTCGGAAAGTGTCGGAGTTGAAATAGGAGTGCCACAAGTTATAGAACCACTGCTATTTCATCGCAAAACTAACGACTTGCAAAACCCCGTAAAATAATTACTCAATACTGCCTTCTCTATTGCAATTATTAGAACCAACGTGACCAGCTATGCTGCAAGAAGATTTTTAAAACGTTGAATTGTGGCCCAAAAATGCAAAATGCAAAAATAAAAATGTGACAATCTTTCGATTCACAAAAGCAAAAGCAAATATGAAACTCTAACTGTGACAACACCATACTACAAGAAAAACAAAAATACAGAAATAATCCATACCTAGCTTTGATTCTATACCCAATAATATCAAATGACCTAAAAAGGTACACTCTCATAAATAAGCTAATGAAACCTTAAAAAGTGTCTATATGCAAAAAGACAGCATGTATAACACAATTGAGAGGATTATTGGAGTATCATTCGGGACCCAAACTTAAAATCAGACACAAGAAAGAGAGGTCACAACATTTACTCTAAATTATAAAGTTTGATAGGGAAGAATAGTAAGAAAAATCATCGAGCAGATTGAACTCCCTACTTTGTAAGAAAGAATGCGATTACAATACAGTCCTTAAGGTACAAAATGGTCGATGAGTTAGTGCCAGTTTTACCACTAAAATCTTGCTCAAGAAGAACAAAGAAAACTGCATGACCATCATGTTCACAGAGTTCATTTCTGAAACCATCAAAAGTAATGTAAAGTAACAAACGCTTAATCCAAATACCGGCAACAAACGGTCTTTAAATCTCGTTCTTACTAACAGCATCAATCAACATTAACATGCTACCAGAAAGTATCATTTGCACACACACACACACACACACACACACACACACACACACACACACACTATGATACAAATGTACACTGTAATAAGCGATACTTGTAAATAGCAAGGGATGAACATGGAAATATAAAAACTGAATATCAAAGTTTACTAGTCGGTTCCAAGGGTTTTATCATGTTCCGTGGATTTGGTTATTTGTATTATCAATACATGTTTTATTTTACATCCAGCTACAACCTATGCTTGGGAACCTTTAATCAATGTTTTATTAGTTGTTGAAATAACCATGCATGGAAGAAAATATAATTAGCAATGTCAATGTTACATTATTAATTGTCTGGTAAGATTTCCTGCATATTAAATTAATATGTCATCCAGTGCTCCAAAAGGTGTTAGTTACATCTCTCTAGCAGTGTTAGTTTTATAGTCATCTTTACTTTACATCTTCACCTTTACCTTACTCCAGTACTGTTGTTTATTTGCTATGATAGATAAACTTTTCTTTTCGAATGGACAAACATCAAGTTAAAGATGATACCTTTGTGTTATTTTTATTGGACAACTGCGGTATCCTATCGATTATATGTCATCTTTAATAAAATTAATGTGTTTTGTCTAACACAATTATGTCTGTTAACCTTCACCTCATTTCTTATCAGAAACAATTTTTTATCAGTTACCAGACACACTGAATTAATTGCCTAGTGTAAGTCAGTCAGGGCTTTTATTTTTCGATTAACCTCGTACCCTGTATTAAGGTTACATAAGACGCTTTTACCGTTTGTTTAATCAGTTTTCTCATTGTTTGTATTTATCCGTTCTGGTTACCTATCTTATTCGTCTGTTGTTTCGAGTTCTTCGTTGTATTGGCTTATGTCACGTACCTGTACTTGTTTTTCAGTAACAAATTAACCCAGCTCAGAGTTTCACAATCATTAAGAAATTCCTTAACTAAGATTCTGTCATAAAGCTTTTATTTATTTATTTATTAACCTTGTAATACATTCAAAATTGCTTTATTTTGAAATACATTAAGAAAATGCTTTTTGGCAATTCTAAAACATGAAATCTTAAATTTGTTACATTGTTGTTAAATTTAAATTGTTCACAAATATGATGCTTTAAGATCCTTCCAAATCTACAACATCAGCAATTATTTGTTTTTCAAAAATGTTTATATTTATTTAAAGTTCCAAGAACGATTTTCAATATTTGCGTGTTTTAAACCAGTGCGGTAGCTCAGTTGGCAGAGTGCTCGCTCCGTAAGTTGGAGGCCGTGGGTTCGAACACCGACCGGGTCTGACCCAAGACTTAAAAGTGGGCAGTGGCTGTTCTTTCGCCAAGTACTCGGCATTACGAAATAAGAGTCACGGTTCTTTCGATGGGAATTTAAAATAAACGAGGTCCCGTGTCACGGTAGGCATGGCACGATAAAGACCCTGCTGTATAATGCCATCAGCGCAACGCACAGGCAAAATTTCTGCACTTTAGGCTATAGCTTGCGACGTTTCGATATAAGTGAAATATTCTTGAATGTTATTTGTCAAAATTATTATTTTAGTGGAGGAGAAAATTGTTGCAATTTATTTCACAAAATATAGCAATTTTCTATAAAAAAGAATAAGAGGGAAAAACAGACCGAATTCTAGTTGTTTATTTCTAAGTAAGGTTTGCTGGGGTAATATTTGTTTATCGGCCAGTGACGGATATTTTAGAACAAAACAAACTGATAAGAACATCAAAGTAAATAACTGACCACTTGATTGGTCATATGTCGACCTTTTGACTTTAATATTAAACAAGTGTGATATTGTATGTTTATGCAATAACTAGCCTCTCCGTGCCTAAGATCATCATTATCAAGGACATTTGTCTCTTAAATTTATTTAATTTTCATATTAACATTTTAAAGTATAAATACCAAATATTTGTAAAGCTGTCCTCTTTAAGGTCATGATCAACATAGGCGATATTTTATGTTCGTCATAATTTATTTATTTTTTCCAAAGGAATGGAAAAATAAATTTTTTGTTACAAAAAGTTTTCGTACAGCAAAAAGAGAGGGGTATCTAAGAAATAGGTCACCTACTTCATACACCTTGATCAAGGGGGGGGGGGGGCTATTTTTATTCTATTTTAATTAACCGGTGAACGACGTCAGTGTTGAAGCAATGAATAAACTAAATGGTATAAAAAAAATTATAATGCATTTAGATAAAAATTGTATTCAAAAACATTTCAAAAGTAGTAGCAAAAGCACAAAAGTAAAAAACTCGGTTGAAACATCAAATCTGAAAACTTCACGTCATTATCTTTTCAAATACATGTGGTGAGAATATAACAACTAGAAATATATTTCCTAAATGAAGTCACAACCCTTATCGTTACTGTTAAAACGGTGTCACAAAAGACTACAAATTTCAGCATTGAAAAATATTTAAAAAAGCGTTATAATGGTCGCAAAAGCACAAAGATGAAAAGCTCTGTTATAATGCCTTATTTTGAAAGGCATTTCGTAGAAACATTAAAACTGATAACCCCATAAAAACTAAAACCTTCTTTAACAAATAAGCTCATGAACTTGATTTATAACCTTGGTCTCATGTAAGAAAATGGTGCTTCAAAACATCAAATAATTAAAATTAGCATTGAAATTTGTCCGAATAAATAAATTAGTAACAATAGTAAATGGTAAAGTACTAGGTCGTGAACTTGACCTTCGAACTTGTTCACCTTTAAAAGGGTTATTTTTATGATAACTCTTTTTCTTTAGTAAAAATAGCCAGTTGATTCAGATAAAGGTACGTCAACTTGGATTATTTTCAGGTCACCTAACAACCTTTTGGTACAGGTACAGCAATAAGGGTTTTTATATATCATCACATTCCTGACTTTTCTCCAGGGTTCATTAAATTATTTTACATCAAATTAGCATCAATATTGTCAAAGACAGGTATCATGGCAAATAAGTTATTCTACATGGCATAATACTAATAAGCCATTGCAGATAAGTAATTCGCTATAGCAGAATGCAACCATTAACACCATACAAAAACAACTTAAACTGGGAAACATGACAATGTTAATAAGAGCATTGATTATAAAAACATGTACACATGCCTTCTTTGGATGAAAGATAAAAAAAGATGGCCAGTTTTGTAACTCAACTCCTATTTGAGGACGCTTACATTTTCTTATATCTTATATTAATTAGTGTTTTGCAAATTGCAATTTTATTATTCTTAAAGCTATGAGTAGAAATTTGATTTGTGATATTAGATTAAAACATTAAAATTGAAATGTTTCTGCAGGAAAAAAAATACTAGAGAAATAAAGCGTAGTTGGCTCTATGAATATTCGCTAATAAAATGTCGCACGAAAACTAACGAAAACCACACACACACACACACACACACTCACACACACACACTTGCTTGCGCGCAGTCAAAGTATATTGGAACAAATGAGAAATAAAAATGGTTCTGGAATTTGCTATTTGAACAAACAGAATCCAACAAATAATTAGACGTAATTGGCGGTTAGAATAGCTGTATCAAAGAAACAATGTAGCCACGCACTATTTACCTTTCTTTGCAATTTGAATGGATTTTATAGAAAAGTGTCCTCTGACTAGATTAGTTAAGCAGAATTGTAACCAGAAAAAATAATTATTACTTCTAAAATAAACTGAAGTCAAGGTTTTTGATTAACTAGTTTCATTTTACAGTCGCTTCATCAACAAGCAGTAAAAATACTGCTTTTATAGGACAGAAATATTTTAATTACGCTCTTTAATTATTGAAATATTGTAGCTGTATCTGTTCCCTGTAGAATTTCTTAATGCATCATAAAATATTGCTTTTATAAATTCATTATTATTCTGTCTCCATTAAAATATGATTGTTTGCTATGATCTTAGATGAGTGAACACGGAAAAAAAAGGGTGAGTTGTATTTAGATTTACAGAAGGGAATTAAAAGATTGAAAAACAATGCGGTACAATATACTGATTTCTCAAATAACTGATTTATATTGTATTTGTTTTATTTATTTCAGTATAAATTGAAAACTTAGGCAAACTATTTGACTGGATGAACTCAAACATTCATTAGTTGCGTTTCATCATTCAGCATCGTGTTTGACCGTTTTAAAGATTAAGTTTACATAGCTTGTTTTTGAGGTTTGTTGCAGTATAAATAAATGTTTTACTGATAACTAGTTAACATCATAAACAGCTTGCATATGCTTCGTTTTACGATTTCAGAGAAAGATAGATTTTTATTCAGACATCGATCATTTTAAACACCGCGTGTTACATTTCATTACGATTTTATGTTTAGAGTTTTGCATTTTGTAAATTCTAACAACAAATTAGTCATTATATTTGAGATTGAATACTGGTAAATTTGATAACTTTCGACACCATGCATTGTGTTTTTGGATTATTTGTATTAAATGTTGTGTTTACTATAGCTTGTTCTCAGACATTTGAGAACTATAAGACACTGAATTCTTATTTAACGGACAACCACACTAATGCCATCAGACCTGTGGTAAACCAAAATGACAGCATTCAGATAGGACTTACATTCTATTTTAGAAATTTTAATTTTGACGAGGTGAAAGGTATTCTGACATTCGTATCAATGGCGGAAATTCAGTGGACAGACGAAATATTGGTATGGGATCCAAAGAATTTTCAAAACATTATGACGACAAGAATTGCAACCAAAAATGTTTGGTTACCGAAAATTGTTTTTTCAAATCCAGCAAACGATCAACAATTTATGGATGTTATTTCTGAAGATTCATCCACCATCTTTAATTTTTTAGGAAATGCTAGTTTGGCATTAGGTGGACTCTATAAAACGGCGTGTATTCCTTTTATTGAATATTATCCATTTGATAAACACGAATGTCTGATAGAACTAATACCTTTTGGATATGAATTTAATGAGGTTTTTATTTCCAAGTTATCTGTAAATAATTCCTTTTTGCATACGAATGGTCAGTGGGATATTATCGTTACAGGTGAGAAGGACACGGATACATTTTCGCCGATACGTAAAATACATGTCAGTCTAAACAGACGTCCATATTTTGTACTCATAAGTTTTCTGTTACCAATATCGTTCATTACATTGTCAAATGCCTTCGTTTTCATGCTTCCGGTTGAAGGAGAAAGAGTGTCATATTCCGTCACTGTATTCCTTACATTAGCTGTTTATCTGACGATTGTAGCAGAATTGATGCCACCGGCATCCTATCCTCTGGCTATCTTGAGCTATTACCATATTTTTCAGCTAGTTGACTGCATGTTTTCAATGTTTCTGAATATTTTTATTATACATATATATTACTATAAACCGAACGACGGGAAAATCCCATGGTATATCAGGTTTTTATCCAAGCTTAAAATGTGCAAGATTGGAAAAGACAGGAAAACGGCAATTAAAAAGATAAATTTTCAAAACCAACTGAGCATCCAAAGAATGACATCAGATTCGGGAACTCTCTCGGAACAAGAACAACAGTACCAACAAGAGAAGAAAACAGAAGATTCCTGGTGTGGTTTGCAAGCTAAAGAAACTGTAGATGAGATTAACATGAGAGATATAGCTCAATATTTAAATAGCGTTTCTTGTTGTTTTATGTTTGTTTTCGTTGCCATTCAAGATACCGCGATAGTTTCATTATTTGGCATGTATATATTCACAAAATAAGCTAGGGCTTGCATTTATTAGAGGTTTACGTCGAAGAAACTAATCCTAGATTTATAAATAAGTAAGTTAGTACCTCCACTGCAGTATTTTACTATTTGGAGTGTACATAGGTTAAGTCATATAAGAACGATGTTCCTAAAAGAGCAACATCATTTACTACAATCGTGTGTACTACTTGTCAAAAAATCAAGGATATTTGAAACTCAGCAAATACAGCTTTGTAAAATAATAATATTTTTTATTATATACAATATTTTTGTATTCACTTTAGATCTAATATCAGAAATGCATGTTTATTTTGGCTACAGCAATATTCAGATACACTGATGAACATTTCAAAGCTATCTTTACTGGTTTCTTTTTAGAGTGTGTTTTTAATATCTGTATAAATATGTAACACTTATAAACCATTTTATCATTCGATTTTTATTGTTAATGGATTTTGTGACTTTTGTTGCCTAGGAAACTGGTATAAAAATAATTCTCGTTATTTAACTTTCATAACAATTATGTTTACCACAGCAAGATAATCAAATTAATTATAATAATTATATTAATAACAACAAAAAAAAAAAAAAAAAAAAAAAAAAAAAACTTAACATGATTTCGACTTATTTACATCTAATTTGATGCAATAAACATTTATACAAAATACAGGCGGATTTACAATATTTTACATCGTTTCTTTTTCTGTGGCACTTTTTAGCCATTGTTGTCCATAATACTATGAATAATAACAGTAGGTAAATAGAATAGGTCAATTTTTGTTCATTTAAGAATTCTGAAATAAATAATTATATTTACTATTAAATGAAATGATTGCCGATATCTTTTTTTGATGGTCCATACGATTGAAATTTGTCTGTGACATTCCTATAAGCCCTATAACATTAAAAAACAACAAAAAACAAAAATTAGGATATCGGTTTAAAAAATTTAAATATTTTAAGATTTGAACGTCAGTCTTACCAATACCACCAGGTGATAGTTGATGTTAGGAACAGATACTTGTGTTGTAAAGATAAGAAATACCACCATACTTATAAAACTGATATCAAAATGTTACCTACATTTTCCATCTACCTGATTATCCAGGTGAGATACTAGCATAAATACGTCACAGTAAGTTTTATTTATTTTTGTTTATTTCTTCCCCGGTTTTTCTACTTCTTTTCATGATACATGAACTCGATTTATACTATTTGTCAGGTTATGTATATATGCGTCAATGTGTGTCACTTGTTAAAGTCACCTTGCAAAGGCTTTACCGTTTTACAGAAGTTTCATTTTTAGACTTAAGCCAATTCTGTGTCTCTATTTTGCCAAATATTTTATTGTTTTCGACAAAAGTAAAGGCTTTGTTTCCTAGATTTTACAAAAAGTTGATATCGCTCGACATGTTGAAAACTTCAATGTCTAAAACATAAGTTGATTACGCTTTTTTATGTACAACCCTTAAGCCTCTGATGCTTATAGACAGAACTTAATGTTAACATAGCGCATTTAAGAATAATAATTGAGAATAAAATGAGCAAATGGGTAAATTGTAATTTAAAAAATTGAAGTTAGTTATATAGTTTTGCAATTACGAATTTCTTTTTGTGTGTGTGTGTGTGTGTGTGTGTGTGTGTGTGTGTGTGTTCAGGTTTTCTTTTTTTGATATTTTTTGCATGAAAATCGATCTTTGGGTGCATTATTTCTATTGATAAGCCTATGCACTGATCTCATTTACATTTCCAAACACTTTTCCAGAAATCAAGAATGACATATTAACACATCTATTGATGGTCCTGTTTATAGAGCAACGAAAATTGTCAGATACTGTTGACTTAAAAAACGTGCTTATTCATCAAAGCCAGGTGGAGTTTTACAATCAGTAATTGATTTTGCTAAGATCACGTGTATTTTATACGCCTAGAACTCTTTTAATGTGACGAGCTAGTGACTAGCAATTCCAAAAAAACCTGAATATTGTATTCTTTCGGAATTCATAGCTACGTGTATGATTTAATCCACATAATAATAATATTGTTATTTTTTGTATTTATACTCCATTGTTACTTTTGGATCGTACAGTAAACAAAAATAAAAAAAAAAAAAAAAAAAAAAAAAAAAAAAAAAAAAAAAAAAAAACCAAACTCCATTAACGAAAATGGGTTAAACCTGTTTTGATAAAACAAATATTATGAAAATAAGTCTAAATACTCGGTCGTGTGCGCTCGTCAATACCTAACGGGAACAGGGTAATTATAACCACAACATGCATGTGTTACCAAGAACCGCGCATCATATTGATCTATTTTTATCTGTTATCTGATCTACATTAGAGTTAAGTAAACATCATTTATAATCTACACAAACTTCTTGTCAAAGCAACTTTTAACGTTTTTGTTGATGGAATTTGTACATGGAATAAATAGGGTTTACAAATAAAGATCCCCTAAGACCATTTAACCTTGAAACTTCCAATATGAAAATTAATGTTATTGTAATTACTCTCAATTGTTTGTTGATCTAATTCAGTACTTTGTAAACTATGAAAAAAATAAATAAATAAAAAGCATAGATGTAAGAAGCTATGGCATACTATAGATTTTATCACTTATATCGAGTTCTTATGTCAGTTTTGGGATGGTAGAGGAAACCAGAGGAAAGCCACCCGACCTCTGGCAAGCGAAATGACAACCACTAAGAACTGCACCGAGTGGGATTGGAGAGACGGTAAGAAGCATTGTGATTCGTAAGCGCGCACTTAAGACCACTAGGACTTAATCATTGTTTTGAAAATTAAAAAAAAGTTTCTTATCTTAACTATATTTCATTTTTCCTGTGACTGGCGATGTGTATAAAGAAGCTATAAATCATCTACTTTTTAGTGCAAACAAGCATGCAGAACAACAAAGTGCATAAAACATTTTTGATAGGAATTATTTATGCCACCACTTCTTTTTTTATTTTCCTAAGTGTTATACGTTTATTTTTTAAGTTTATTGAGTTGAACTCATTTAGCTAACCTCGTCAGAAGACCACGACATGCGCAAGGCGTATATGAGCCTTCTTTTGTCAGCAAGTACATGTAAAGGCAAATTTAAAAAGAGAAATAATTCATTTATATTTTTTCTTTTTACAACGACATTTATGAAGTGTAACTTAGTTGCTAGTAGTTATAACAAGTAAAATTTTGGTAAAATCTTCAGCATCCCAAAACACGGTCATAATAGCGAAATAAGACTCAAAAGAAGTGATAGACGAACAAAAAGACCGCTTATAAAACACTTTTATCTGTATTAAGGATTACTAGTTATATTAGTTGGATTGTTGAGGACCCTCTTATAATATTATAAACACACCACATTTACTACAGTGTAGTCCAAAGTCGGGAATTATATATATATATATATATATATATATATATATATATATATATATATATATATATATATATATATATATATATATATATATATAAACAATTTCACAATTGAAATTTGTCCTTTCCTAGCTGTTTCAATCATTTATGTGTTGTTTCGTGTTCTTAGTTACGTTGTTACTTTGTTAGTAATGTGGTTCAAGTACAAAACTTCAAGCCATTTACAAAAAACACAAGTTTAGCAATTTGCAATTTATAAGATAATCCTTTCTAACTTACACAAAGTATGTTTCTCGCACGCATATACAGATGTAAGTATTCGTAAGACAAAAAGTATGAGGGCATGGATATATTTTCGACGTTGAATTATCAAGTACGATTGTGTTACTTATTAAATCTTAATTGCTTGTACCATATCGTCGTCTGCCAATTTTGAAAGCCTCGTATTTGTCAAGTGTTATAAATTTCAATGTCTAATTTTATAAAGAAGTTGAAAAAATGGCACAAGACAATGTCCTTGGTTAATAATTCTGCTAATGTAAGCTAGGATAAAATTAAGTGCAAAGCACTACTACAATGAACTGTACTGGAGAGTTAAAGGATAATCCCATCCCACCACGATAATCGCATTTATTATATTTTTCGAAACCGAGATTATAATATCAATGAACTTTTCAATATTATTTAAAGTCATTGTTAAGTGCACATATTTGTCCATTTAAAACGGTTTATTATGGTGTTCAGGAAAGGTCAGATAGGTCACTTTACGATAGGGTGACGCTCCCGTTAGATCATAGCTTTTGTGCTTCCTGGATTAATAAATACAATGTAAAATAAATGTAAGAAATCATTCAGAAACAAGTAAACAACAACAAACACCTGACTTCAGTATATCATAGACTGAATATATAAATCAAAAGGGTTCATTTATCGAGGCTATATTTAATGGTTATAAGCGTAAGAAAAAAAATTAAAATAACAGTTTCACCTCCTCATTAGAAGTGCTACAGGATCAAAGCATCGTAAATAGCCTAATTTAACCTAAGTATTCTGTAACCAGACACTTTTGAGAATTTCTAGTACTTTAACGGAAGGGTAAAGACGTAATCTGTCTCTTGCTGTTTTACCCGTTCTTCCGTGTGGTTTAGTGCATAAGGATCATTGGTTAACGTAAGTATGTGTTCATTAATGACATATTTGAAATATAATTAAAATATAAAGAATAAAACAATCAAATGATCCAATTTGTCAAACAGCAATACTTTTCCACAGCTGATGGGTTTTCTTTAAAATACAAAAGGCAATACTGGTCATATCGTGTAGGTAATGCAATTAGCCAATGTAAAGACCAGTAGGGTACATCATGGTAAAAAAAAATTCCCGGGTTTCCAAAGATACGTTTAGTTTTATTTAGAACGTTTATATATTGTTTTTAAATATTTTTTTACATTCTGGTAAAATCAGACCAAGTTCTCGGATCATTAAAAAGTTTGTTTGCACTTATTCTCATAATCATGTAAATCATATCGCGTTTTAATTTTTTTTATCTACTATGTTGCCTTTATATATGGTTTGTGATTGGCTTATAAACATTCTTATTCTTCATTATAAAAAATTCCTGCCTAAGAAGTCTTAATACTGTCTGGTGTGACGTTATATTATAGATTGTCATTTGGTCATTTGTGAATGGCTGCTTTTGCATTGACATTGTGCAGCATCTTGCTCAATGAACTCCATTTCCGTATATTAGATATAAAACAAGTACGATGTCTTAGAGGGTTGATGCTTGGCCTTGTTTTTAAATGCCTTCAGACATTGAGCGTTAACCTTTTTATCGTTGTCTGAATCGCTTTACAATCTGCTGTCTAGTTTAAGGCACAAGCTTTAAATGATATAATGAAAAACTCATTATCCAAAATCCGCTTATACAAGTTTGTGTTTAAATCATTACATTTTTAAACATAAAAATCGGCTTAATATATTATAAATACAATTATATTTGAGTTGAATACCCTATGTAGTAATAACGAATTATGGTTAATAAAAAGTAGAAAAGCTTCAAGGGTTACAGCACTGATTTGACCGTATCATGGGACATAGAAAGGTAATTGTCTCAGTGGCTATGTGTAATACAAGATAAATATAACAAAGTATACAGTAAAATCCTTGTATACCCCCTACAGTTATATCTAACTAGATAAAGTATGATAACGGGGTATATCAGAATATATAGTATTTTATAAGATGATGCCCGTAAGGAGATTAGCTGTTTTGCATGTAGATTTGTGGCTTTTATAAATTCGATGTTTTAAAATCAAGTTGCATCCAAGATTTGGCATAATCAGTTAGAACAAAGAATACGTGAAACAGCAAATTACATAAACCATAATGAACGTATTCTGACCCTAGTGTTTTATATAAAACTCAATCTTGGCTGCTGGATATTATGTACATGTATCACGGTCGGAAAGCAAATGATTCTATCTGGTAAATACATGGATGAATGTTGTTTTGTAACATAAATACTGTTGATGGCATATTCCACGAAAGAAAAAATTCAGTGACCTCTCTAATCTTGGTATAAAACAATTCTCTAGTTTTATTTTGGGTAGTGCAAAACTAGTGCATATATTTGTTGAAAAACAAGGAGAAAGAAATAAGAAATCTGTGACAACGGCCGACGCAACTTAGAATAAAGCACAACACAAGAGTCCGATAGAAACAGTAAAAAAAAACAAGGCGGGAAAAGAAAAACACATATTATAACCATTTATTATTCAACTTCTGATATTGCACGGGCACTGGCGTTAATGCTGATTGATGTGGTGAAGATACTATTTGATGTCCCTCCCCAAATAATGGAGGGGCATCAAATAGTATGCAAATATTAATTCTGCTTATAACTGATGGTTTAAAATTAATAAATTATTGTACCGTACATATACATGTTACATATGTAAATAAGATTTTCTACTAATGCGTTGACATTGTTTTGTTTTGTTTCCATTTGTTTTGGTTAAACATTAGTTTGAATTAAGGTGACAGCAAATACCATCAGTTTGCTAAAATGTAGCAATAAATACAATCATTTCGCCAAAAACTAGCAGCAAATACTAATACTTTACCAAACAGTAGCAACAAATACTTACGCCCCTAATGTAAAGATAGATAGATAGATAGATAGATAGATAGATAGATAGATAGATAGATAGATAGATAGATAGATAGGCAGGTAGATAGATAGATACCGCTACACTGCCAAAATGGATGGATGTATGGATAGATAGATAGATAGATAGATAGATAGATAGATAGATAGATAGATAGATAGATAGATAGATAGATAGATAGATAGATAGATAGATACCACTACATTGCTAAAAGGTAACAACTATTCAAAATTTTAAATACAAATACAAATGCTTTGTCAAAAGAAAGCAATAAATTCTATAATTTGCCAAAGGTAGTGTTTAACCAAAAATTGCCACAAACAGTGTTAGCACTATGCCACAAGCTAGCAACAAAATACTTATTCTTTGCAAAAGGTAGCAACAAATACTCGTACTTTGCTCAAATATAGTAGCAAATAAAAGTATTTTGCTAAAATTCGTACCAACTACTGTTGACTCATTTAAGAAGCCGATGAGTATAAGGTTTGGCTTTAATTGTCTTTCAATTACGTTTTTGATATGGTAGAAAATCACACCAGTTATCTCCTAACTTTAGATCACAAATTAACAAGATGCATGTAGTACAAAGAGTGGTCATTTGGTGGTCAAAAACCAAAGTCTCCGTGTAAAAATTGCAAATATTACAAATATTTCCGATAAAAGCGCTTAAGATAGCTTTCAAGAATGTCCAAAAAAGCTTTATCAATATTAAAATGCATTCTTTCTAATATCTCGATAATTATATAATATTTGCAATGTTATCAGTCTACGAGATGAATATTTCAATTTTATCAGTCTGCAAGAGGAAGATCACATACATTTTTCTTAACGTTCTTCTAATTCATACAATTATTAAAATTCTTTCAATATTTTTAACAAGATATTTAGCATAATTATAATTGTTTAAATTTTACGTATGTTTGTCTTGGTCATGTTTACAATGATGAAATCTATTTACAAATAACTCGCGTTATGTCAACAATTAAACCATCTACTATCTCTCATTTTATCTTTATCTCTGTATAAGATATCATCGGGCCTTTAAAGATTTGTGGCGTACGGAGTTACATAACACGGTATGTTCTAATATTCTTTATTTTCCTTATTTTTTTTCATGGTATTATGCTTATTTAGTTACTTTATGGGTCATTCAGATGCTTCTTTGTCCATTTCAAATGAATGGATAAATGCAGAGCATAAGCGTTTTCTCGATTTTCATATTGGAAATGCTTTTATAATGCAGCTTAAGGATAACCGCAGTAACATATTTGGTCAGCAAAAGTTCTTTGTCTATTTTAAAATTTTTAAATTACATTATAAAGTTTTCAGTAATGTTCTATGTAACTACTTTAAAGCATTTCCGTCAAGGATAGTCTTACACCAGTCTTAACTTCGGAAGATTTGTGCTTGTCACCCCGATGATGTGCTTTTAACATATGGCTAAAATGTGTACTCAGCAAAAGTCACTTCGTTAGAGACACGCAACTACCGTGAAACGAACGAATAACTCAAGTTTAAACATACAACACACGTACATAAACTTGAGTTCTGACTTCAGACGATCACTAGTTAACTAATATTTCTTAATACACTCTCTATTTTATTTGGAGAATATAATATATGAATATATTAAATATATATTTTCTTCTTATTTGTTTATTTCCGTTTATTTTATTTTTATCATTTTTTTTAAATACCGGCGTATTTCCTCTAGTATTCTAAGATCACTCATATTCTTAGTGCTTAGATAAAGTCCATCCAACAGCCCCAATAAGTATACACAAAGAATGAAATTTCAAGATCAAGCCCAGATGTTAAATATTTAAAAACTGTTGTTTTTTTTTTTTTTTTCAATTTTCAATATTCAGGAATTGAACCGGGATTTTTAAACTTTTTTTCCGAAAACCTTCCGTTAAACAGATAATCATGAAACGGTTTGGCAAAGTTTGTTTCTGAAAAGGAAACCCTCAGTTATCAAACATCTATAGAATTTTTATCTTTGTTACTATAAAAAATAATAAAATTTATACAAAAGCGTAACCTGTTCCCACCAAATTTCAAGAATTGCGCAATACCACTAGTCCGCAATAATTATTCCCTTCGGTGTAGCGCATTTAAACGTTTGAAGGGGAGAAATCATTTTGCAACATTTAACCGGAAATAGAACTCTTTGTTGTAGGAATGTCAGTTCACGATGAAATGGCGTCTGCAAGTGATGGAATCCCAATGGATACGTCTGAATCAACTCGTCTTTCGGAGCGGAACGGGAATTTAAATACCACCTCTGATGAAAACCTACAAAGAAAAGTAAAGGTAAATCTAAGTCACACCGAATTAAAAAGTAAAAATACACTTTATTCATTAGATGACAGTGAAAACTATTTTAGTATTTGTTAAAAAGTTTGAAGAGTTTGTAAACTTTAGAGTTAGATAAGTTGGTAAACATTTGAGTTTGAAGAGTAAAATGTTTTACTGCTGTTCAAGATTTAAAATTATAGCACGTTTTATTTTTTTCAGAAATTAAATTCCTTTTGATAATTTATTGATAGAAATTTCAGTAGAAGTTAGTGCAGTGGAATAAAAAAGGGTAAAATTGAAAAAAGTTTTATTTTTATTAAAAATCCCCCCACAATGCATTGATGTATTTTTTACTATTATAAACAATTGATGTATCAAACTCTTAATTTAATTGTAAACTCACAATTGTAACAACCATTAAGTCCTTATTTTATTCTGTCTCAAAACTTGGAGTGGACAGATGTCTACTGCAACAGGTGTCACAAATGAATGTGTAGCTTCTGGAGAACCCAAAGTAAACAAAATTAAACTGAAAAATGAAAATTTTGTGTACCAAAAGTAGTATTCATCAATCACTGACAAAATTTATTTATTTATTTTATTTATTTATTTTATTTTATTTTATTTTATTTGTTTATCAATTATTAGAGTTGACTGCTTAGTTGCTAATGCATAGTCAAGCAGAACAGAGAACAAAAAAGATTATTTATTTATTTTGTTTATCAAGTATTAGAGTTTACTGCTTAGTTGCTAATGCAAGCAGAGAACAAAAAGGCTGTTTACAATACATTGCTAGATATTGTTTGTTTGAATTAATAAAATAAAAAAAAACTTGGGATTTTTAACCTGTAAGAATGGGCCACAGTTTCACAATAATTATTTTACTAAAAATTCTATAATCTTTTCAAAAATGACAACTGCTGATATTAATATTACAGTTGTACATTTCAACAAAACAAGCATTCAGAATACAAATTTGTCAGGATTAAATTTAAACAAATGCTGGTATTTATGAACCATTGATTGGTTATTAGTATATAGTAAGCAGGATAGTTGTTGTGTCCAATATTATTATAACTACACAACTCATTTAATCCAGTGCTTATCCAAAGGTGAGCATTGTCTTGCTTGTTTGATTGATTTAGTGTACTTTATAGTGTGTCATGTACTTAGTTGCAGTGGCAGATGCCAAGAACATGGTTTTTAGCTATAGATTTTTTATTCTGTTATAAGGGATGGTTTTGAAACTGGATTTAATATCTTTGTTGAGTGCTAAATTAGACATCACCTATATTACATGATGTAGGAAATTGCAAAATTTTAATTAATTTTGAAAATTATCACATTTTTCTTTGGGAAAAGAAACCTCGAGAGTTTTTCAACTTTAGTCCAATGCTGTATTTCTTCACTTAGATTCAAACTTTGGATCCACCCCAGGTAATGGCCTGCAGTGGTTTAACATCAGCATTTTAACCATTTTCCTGCATCGTAGCAGTCATATGCACATACCTGATACTATATTTTGTACCAGTCTTACATGTACATGTAGTCATATCCCAGGAAGTCAAGAGTGGTTTGACTTGCACTAGCAGGGATTTTTCTGGCCATTTTGGGAAAGGGACCTTGGGATGAAATTGGGAAAATCATTGACAAAATCGATATTTTGGGAAAATTTTTCATTAAACTTTAAAAATTTTCAAATTGTCAGCACATCAAATATTTTGCCTGGAATATTTACTATTTTGATACATGCTGGTAGTCACTCATTTGTACCAAATCACTCAGACATTAACACAATATCTTCATAGACTGGCTTCAATACAAACATCTGAGAAAGTTGTTTCATGAGTTGCTCCGATTCTACCAGATCCTCATTGAGTATAAATCAAAATGTGCATAAATACAGGTTATTATAAAGATATACAAGCTACACCAAAAATATAGTTTTTTCACTTTTTCTTAAGTTTCTCAAAGCAGGATCATTTGGGAATTTTTACCTACAAAATTGGGAAAAATGTATGCTTTTTGGCATTGGGAATGGGTCCCTTTACCGGACCCTGTGCGTGAAAAATCCCTGACTAGCACCACAGTTTCATAATTTTGAAAATTGAAAAAGATTAAATAAATAGAGATCAAGAAACATAAATCTTATGATTGAAAATATGATTTGTTGTTCTTATTATAATTATATATTATTAATTTGATTTCCCTTACCGATATGTTACTTTTTTCCTTAGAGCAAAACCTTTATATATATAATATATATATTGTAGAAGAAAGGCTTTTTTAGATTTATGGTCCTGTAGATTTCAAAATATATATATATATTTTTTTGATGACAAAACTGAAATATCATTTCATTGTTTATATTAAAGAGAATTTATTATTTTCCTTGACTCATAAAAGCATCTTGAGGTGCAGTTCCTTTGTTTTCTTTCCATAAAAGGAATTGTTTACCTAGGAATGAAACTAAATTCATTACTGATAATTTGTGAAAATGTTTCAATTTTTCCCTGGTTGAATACTTTGTACTAATCAGTACTCTAAAGTTTGCAAGAGCTGACTTAAGAATGTATAATACAGCGATTAAACTACTATGGGGGTCATACATTTCATATTATCATATATTTGTGTTTACATTCACACTCCAATATTAATCTTTCATCTCACGATAAAATTTTTAAAGATTGATACACCTGGATGGATAAACTTCATTTGTTACATGTACTTGGGAAGGTTCACATGGTGTGATATACTGGACTGTTAATTCCTCTTTTGTCCAGTAGTCATCTTAATTTGAAACTAAGCTATTATGCCTGAAGTAAGTGTGTTAATTATTTTATTTATTTCATAATCTTATAGAATCTTAATATAATAGGAAACTTGATTATCTTGACTTAGACTTACTCCATTTTAAACATAAATGTGATCATGGTACACAAGTTTCTCACAATTTCAAAAATATTGAACATATTCTTACTGTCTTAAATATCATGTAAAGAACTTTGATGTTTATATTATATAACATTTATTTACTTTTTTGTTGTTGAATTCTTGTACTTTTAAAATTGTACCAGTTCATGTATTTAATTAACAAGAAACAGTCATTGTACATTAATCATGTATCATTGATAACCTTTTGTTTAGGTAATTATATTACTGCAAATGCCAAACTATATTACCATACAAATTGGTACTTACAGTAATTTATGAAGAGTTCATTTGCTTAACAATTATATAGACAAATATTGTTTTATACAGGAGTTATTAGGAAATTAAGTTAGTAAATTAAAGCTTCAGATATGCCTCAGTCAGATTCTTGCAACAACATTGACTGATTTCAGATGCCAATTTATAAAAATATCACATATCAAAAATAAATGCAACTATATTAAATAAGAAATGTTATAATTACGCATCCTTTTCCCAGTTTTTGATTTTAGTAGGTGAATGGTTTATGGTGCTGACCACACCCTTCCTAAGCAAGAAAGTTGTCAGTTTGCTTGTCAAAGGTTGATGGTTTTTTTTAATAAGATATTCTGGTTTCCTCCACAATTTCAGAACGGGACTGCCCTCAATCAGTGAAATAGTATTGATTGAATGATATAACATCATTTTTCCAACCTTTACTAGTTTTCTAGTTTTGCTACACTTTTTTAATACTTCTACTTGATGATCTTTGAAACCAGCTTGTTACTACATCAAGGATAAATTATCATATAAACTGTATCAAAATAACAGCATACATATCTTATACAGATTAGATAATTTTTAACTTCTCAGGGTCCTAATTTGATAATCAGTGTCCATAACAACGTTTTATTTTATATTTAAATAGGTCTGACTTGTTTACATATATTGACTATGTGTAAATTTACTCTGATCACAAAAGAAGCTATAGTATCTTAGCATTTTGATACATTAAATTAATTTGAACTCATTAATTGTTTCCAACTCTTTTTCAGTATTTATATTTACTTATGAAAATAAAAGAAATTCAATTTATATACTGAAACCTTCAGGTCCATTGAAATTATATGTAGATTTTATTTGAATCTCTCTTATTAACAACTAAGTTTTTGATGGGGTCATAATTGCAATTTTTTAAGAATATGTTACAGTGGTCAACTATCAATCTCTCCCTCCCTGCAAACAAACTATTTTGTATCAACTTGTCTGTCTGTCCATCCATCTGCAGGTAGATTGGTTTCTAGACAATACAAACATGTACATTAAAATTACTAAACAATTCTTAATTATATAATTTCATTATGGTTTGAAGTCTAAGTAGAATAAGATTTTTCATGAAAATAATTCATTAAATGTTGGAATGTGCAAGTAAAAAATCCTTGAACATGGAACTAGTACATGTACTTAAAATTATTGCATGGCTTTAGTTCAACAAACTGATTATGAAAAAAATTAGGGGCTTATTTACAGAAATGTAGAAGGGTAATTTTGGAATATTGTATTCAGTAGGTCACATTTTAAACACAAGTTGTTACCTAAAGTCTGAAATTTGGTTTGATTTATAGATGTTACCGAATGTTGAACAATGTGAATGAACAGCTTTGTTCAGTTTTTTTGAAATAGTAAAGCAAGAACTTTTTGATTGTTCATTTACTGACTAAAAAGTTGATTATAGTAAAGTACTTTCTACATATGCATATATATATATATATATATATATATATATATATATATATATATATATATATATATATATATATATATATATATATATATATATCTGAGGATTAAGTAAAAAAGCATTACTCAATAAAAATGATTATAACTTGTTATGTATGAAGGATGAACATTACATTGGATTTCAGAAAGTTTAAATGTATTTTCTTTTGATGGTCTATATAGTGTAAATTTATTCAAGAATTTATTAGTTCTTTTGAAAATTCATTTACATGCTGCCTGTTATGTATATATTGAAAGAAGAAAATATGGTAAACATAAATTATGAAACTATATTAAAAGGTCATTTATGGGTATTTTAAATATGAATAAGAGTATGATAACAAAATTTTAGTAAGATGTTTGTTATATGTCAACAGGTCAAAGATTTATGTCTCTAACTGAATATGTAAATAAATTTACAATATTGCAAGGAAAGGGGAATAACTCTACTAGTCTATCAGATTTGTTTCACTCAATGTGACTTGATTTGGCTTGTTTCACTTGTACTAGAAGAGGTTTCGAATTTAAAAAAAAAGAAAATACATGTACTTTGTAGTGAGCTTATTTACCATAATTGAGTAATCATACCTCAATTAATTATATAGGTGATGCATATTGTTAGACTGATTCAAATACAGTTGTTAGTTTATTAGGTTCATTCATAATTCATTCCAACACAGTCAATTTTTTTTTCATGAATATCAAAAGTCGAAAAGAGACAATTTTGGAATGATGGAGGATACCAGAGTAACCCAATCTCCATCCCCCTCCCAAAAAAAAAAAAATAAATAAATAAAAATAAAAAGTTTGGCATTTTGCTTAGACAGGAACATATATACTGTATATTCATTATACATGTTCCTGGTTTATTTTGATCTATAAAATTTAAATGATTGCATTTTCAAAGTTATTAAAAATAACGTGTTAGATACATACATCATTATCTTATGATAAGTGTATCTGTTACCAGTACTCTGTGATATACACCTACTCTGTATGTACTTGAAATTTGACTTAAGTTAGTAAAAGATGCAATTTATCACATCATAAAGACATATTAGATTTATATCGTAATTGATGTTTTTTAACTCTGAATAGAGCATCTTTATAATTTAGTGTGACTAGGTGTAATTAATTGATATATAGAGCACCTTAATCATGATTAAAACTGCTTATTTATGAAATGTAGTATAAAAAACAAATCAATGTAAATAATTAATGTGCCTCTCATTTATCCAGAAAAAATAGTTGATGCAAATTACAGGCTTATCTTGATCTTGGATTCTTCTTTCCTGGATCTTGATGCTGCAAAGGTGTACCTGTAAATAGAACATACCTGAGATAAGTCAATTTTTATTGGGCTGATAGCATTATTGATTGAAGATATCACTTAGGGGATTCTTGCTGATTTTTTTTTTTCTGCTGATGACTGTTAATATTTTTGGCAGTGTTACCTCATTGATAATTTTTGTACTGTGCACTTAATGTTTGTATGATTTTTTGATAGATTGTATGATATATATTGGCTTCTGTTATAAGTGAATATTCCTTAATATTTGTAAATTTAATCATGCAGTTTGGATGGATGAGATTTTGACGTTGAGCTATTGTGCTTGATTAATACATGTGTATTTATTTTTTAAAATTTAAATGTAAATAGTGGTTTTATTTTTGTGAATGGTCCTATTTGCACCAAATGAAAAAGCAAACATACTGGTAACAATTAAATAGTTATTGTGTTAATATATGTATATATATACACATCAGTATATTCATATTAACTGTGGAAATCAATGTTGTATTCGGAAAGGTATCTAGATGATGACAATAAATAGCCATCAGCGATATGCGATAAAACAAATATACATCTCCATGCCTGAGGAGATTCCTTTGGTAAGTAATAAATAGTTTTTTTAAAGCAAAATATATAGAGTTTTGATTAAAATTATTGATATATTAAATCTGTTTGCATACAATTTAAAGTTTTTTCATGAGATAATATAATAGACAAGTAGTGTATTTAAGTTCATGGTTTATAGAAAAAATAAATATTGGTAGGTTTCAAATCAATAAAATAATTGTGCACTCCAATAAAATTCCTCTATTTTAACTCATATACCAAGTAGTCTTGAGCACTGTGAGAAGTTTGCTTGTGGATAGTTTGGGTTTTCTAAGGAGTGGAGTGGATTAATGATGTTTTACACCACAGTCAAGATTCTTTAACTTTTTTTGAGATGGTCAGTTTTGGGATGGTGAAGGAAACCACAGTGCCTGGAGAAAAAAACCAACCTTCAGCAAGCCAACTGACAAACTTTCTCACACTAGGATCAGTCCCCAGTGGGATTCAAACATAAGCGGTGAGAGGCACTGTGATTCGTAAGTGCTCTTTAGACCACTCAGCTACCGAGGCTCCCAGTTTTCTAAGAGTACTCTGGTTTTCTGTACAATACCAGAACTGACCTCATTGATTCAAATTAATGAATCTTAATACAGTTATAATACACTTTTACTTCACATTACTATTCTGTTTGTTAAAATCTTGTTAAAGACAATGTTCTGCATAGACAGATTTTAGCCCCAAGTTGAAAAACCTTCAAAAATAAATTTAATTAATGGCAAATTTTACAATGATAGTGGACTGAATATTATACCATCAGGAAGAAATATAATTTACTTAAAGGAGATCTATACATTATATGTTTTTTGGTCATCCAGCATTATTCAAGAAAGTTTTGCATTTTACCAGTCTATCCACGTGCCAAATGAATAGGTACCAACTGAAGATTACTTAGGTTAACTTTTTAATGAACTGACATTCAATGTGGGGGAGGTGGTTGTACTAAAAACATAATAAATGAACTTCCACATAAAGATTATATAAGTTTTGTACAGTTTTAAACTTTTATTATTGCTCTCAGTTATTGCTAAACTGTTACATATGATTGCATGATGAAGTGTAAATTTGAAGTACCGGTAAAACTTTCTAACATAATTCAAGATTACACTCATACATTGTCAAAAACATAAAAGTGTATCCTTACTCAATCTCAACCCTTTTTTTGAAAAAAAATCTTCTTATCAAAATGAATAATACAAGTAACATCAAAATTATATATTTTTTTAAAACTTTGTATATCATTGTCAAATCAGATTTAATTGAAAATAAAAATACTTAAAACTTTTATTTTTGATATTTCAAGATGGACTAAAAAAAATTGTTGGGACCAGTTGTATCATTCATGTTACCAAAATAAGTGAAAGAATCTTGACTGGGGCGTAAAACTCCATTACTCCACTCCATCATATATCATGTATATAAAGTCACTTAGCTGAGAAAATCAACTTTAATTATAGTTTGCATCTGTTATGATGACAGCGACTCCATAAAAGCTACTTTATTGATTTATGAGTTGTGATTTATAATCATAAGTTAAAATTTTTGGACACTCCTTCTTCTCCTTCTCTTTTTATGCTCTTGATTTATTATTATTGAAGGGTGCACTCTTCTGAATTATCTTGAACTGAAATTATTGAAGAATCTTGTCTTTTATAGGAACCACATATATATTGTTGTGAAATTCTGGCTCAAATGGTCAAAATTTTTTTTCTGTGAAAACTATATCATTTGATCCCTAGACTTGTTTTATATAGTGCCCTGTGTTAGTCACATAGGATAGTTTTACTCTCTCTCTCTCTCTCTCTCTCTTCTCTCTTCTCTCTCTCTCTCTCTCCCTCTCTCTCTCTCTCTATATATATATATATATTTTTTTTTTTTTACCAACAGTACCAAAAAGTATCAATTACCAAAATTAATGATCATCTTATACAATGTGTTATTTGGACTTGTTAAATAAAAATTGTATCATTCTTGTAAGGATGAGGAAAATAAAATTAGAGTTGATTTCTCCTAGGACAAAATTAAATGGTAAAAAGCAGGCATCAAAGTGTTTTCTACTATTGATTTCCTAATCTCAACACTATCATGATATCTATACATTTACAACCTTTTTGTGTTGGAAAATTGATGTAACAACTCTTTATGTTTTGTTTTCTATTGTTAGTTTTTATGCCAACTGCTGACTTATCATATTGACTTTTGATTAATTTTTATAATGGGAAATTGAGAAAGCACTAATACTTTTATTAAATTTGTATTGATTTTAAATCCATAATTAGTAATACTTTATTACTCTCATCTTAATGGTTTTGTTTACAAATGTATATTGTTACTGATAAATTGGTTTAGTTGATTTCCTATGGTATGTTCAAATTTATGTACTGGATTGCAGTGTTAAAGCTATAGGAAGTAGATTTAAACTGTTTACAGGTACATCTAATCAGATTACATACCTTTTAAACACAGATTTTAGCCAAATTTTGTCTTTAGTCCAGATACATACCATAGTTTTAAGACAACTGTTGTAAGAGTTGTGCCCTTTGTCTACTGATATTTCACTAAGTTTTTTACCTGGTAGGTACAAAAGATCATTAAAGTATTTATTTTTTAAAAGTCTAACTATTATCTAAATAATTATGCCCTAGCAATATCAATTACTACCTTGTGATTCAAGTTGACCTGTTACTTACCTGTGCTGGTTATTTGAAAGTTAACTCGAAATCTTTTTAAACACTGTTTAACTGGACTATTTAAGCAGACCTAATAACAGGTTTTGATATTTTCTTTAAATGACCTTCAAAATAAGGTCAAGGTCAAAACTCAAGATCACAGATAATATTTTAATGTAGATTTGATGTGATTTATTTTATTTTATTTTATTTTATTTTATTTTATTTTATTTTATTTTATTTTATTATTTATTTTTTTTTTTTATTTATTTTTTTTTTTTGGTGAAAGATATTTTATATTTTATTTATCATGCTGCAAAAAATACAATAAAGTAAATCAAGTAAATTTTGTAAATTTTGGAACTTAAACATTTTAACTAGACATAAACAGATGAGCATGTCAGGTCATTTGGTTCCCTTGTTTATGAATTTGATTTTATGCAATCTGCAGAATATAGTAAAGTGATTTTAATTATAGGAAATTAGAAATATCATTGACATTTATCAGGTGAGCGTATGAGGCCCATTCGGCTTCTTTTTATTTGGAACAGCAGTAATGTTATTTTTTTCAACATCTTGTTATTACAATTCAGTGACTGTCAGTTAGATTTAAACTTAAAATTACAGAGAACCTGACCACAAAAAGTTACTTACTACAAATTACTTAACAGGAATGTAAAATCTTCCTTTAAAATGTTAAATGGGTCAAGAAACAGGCAGGGTATTAGCTAAGCTCTGTAAGAAAAAATCTGTTTGATCCAATAAAACATGCAATGCGGTGCTATACCAGATAGGGGTAAATATGATTTGTTTAAAGATAAGAAGTCTTTTACTTACCTTCACGAGATTGTTGTTGCTGCATATTTTTATCTTCTTCTAGTTCATGATTTTGACTATGATATCCTGACCAAGTCATGCTCACCTACAGTAATTCTGTATACTAAATGTTTATATTAACACATAGAATTACAGTTTTATATACCTGTGTATTCAAGTCTAGTGTTTTATCTCTTAATCACCAAAGTTTACCACAATTATCTGACTTACTTCAACTATTTTGAGAGTCTGCCAAAAAAGAATTTAACTGCCAAATCTGAAATAGAAAGCAATGCTAAATAACAATTACAGTTAAAGTTTTTGTGATGCTTTTAGAATATACTGTAGATTGAGAGACATAAAGCAAAAAAACACCTGCTTGAACTGAGAGTACTGTGTATATTATAACATCCTGCTACTGATCAATTATAGTGTTTCAAAAGTTTGTTAGTAATTTTTTAGTTAAATTTTTAAAATAATTTCCCCTTTTTTCCCAAAATCAATACAGATGTATACTAATTAGCAAATTTCTTTTCAATTCAGTTTAACATTTTTATGCGCTACTTTATCAATTTTAAAATATGCATTACCAACATGTCAAAAATCAAAATTATACAGAATAATATGATTATGTTCTTATAGCAAATTTCAAAAGATTCTAATCATTTTAAAGTAATCATTATTTAAAAAAAAAAAAACAATTTCTCTTTTTGTCAATAAATAGATATTTTGATCTACCGGTAGCTTCAAACAAAATGGTTCCAGCAAAACAGATGAGGAATTATGTTCTCAAATGTGTGTTGACGCCTTGGGTGTTTTTGAAATTAAAACACAGATATTGATTTAAATAAAAATCTTTAAAAATAAACTCCAGCCTAAAATTTAAATGTTATTTATTGATTATCAGACTAAAGACTCTGTATATAAATATTAAAACTTGAAATATCAATAATTTTTTATTTAAATAGGTACATTTTCTCCTCTCACTTAACATTTAACACCTTTATCTTACTTTGGTCCTGTGCCAAACTCAGACTTATCGAGGAGGTAAATCCCTGCAAACGTTTACTAATACAACAACTGATTTCACTTATCTACTGTTTAAAAGTAAATATAATGTTCAATTATTTCTTTCACACAATCTTTAATTAATTTCTTAATACTTAGTCGTATATTGACAAAATTGATAAAATAAAATATAAAAATTACATAAAAAAACTTTGGTCAACATGGCCAAGAGGGATGGTACTTTTACTGTTGGACAACCAATACTTTATAAATTCAATTCAAGCCTGGTAAGATAACTCAATATGAAGTATTTGTTGGATTAAAAAAAATATATATATAAAAATATTTTGTAATTTTCTTTAGTTATAATAATTTTTTGATTAAATATTTTATTTAGCAGCTTTTGTTTGGATTCTTTTAGTAATTAAAAGTCCTATTATAGCAGTTATAAAGATAACAAATTCCTTTGTGATGGCATGAGAACATAATTAATATGATTTTAGTACTGTTGTACAATATCAAAAAAACTAATTCATTTTTAAATAGTATACAACTGTTTAAAGCTTTATTGCATAATTCTTCATGTCAGCAATCAATAGGAAAAATCAGGGTCATGGTTTAATATAATTATTGCATGCAGTGAGTTGTTCTAAAGTTCATGGTAGAGAGTGTTTACTGACATGTATGTTAACAAAATAGAGGAAAACATTCATAAATAGGGAAGACAAAGGTAACTTAATAGCATTATGTTTAAAATCTCAAAAAAAAAAAAAAAAAAAAAAAAAAAAATACACCTGTTAAGATAAAACAGTGTTTTGTCTATTAAACCCATCTTGATCTTTCAACATTTTAATTGATTAATTGGTTGAGCATTGCAAGGCATCATTTTAATTCCTTTTGCTCTGGTCAGAAGCATAAAAATAAGTAGTGACTGTTCTGTTACCAAACACAGCTGGCTCCAGCTAAGAACATGAAAATAAGTAGTGCCTGTTCCATACCAAAAAACACTGCTCCAGCTAAGTTCATAACAATAAGTAGTGCCTGTGTCATTACCAAACACAGCTCTGGCCAAGAACATAAAAATAAGTAGTGTCAGTACTTAACCAAACAAGGCTCTGGCCAAGAACATAACAATAAGTAGTGCCTGTGTCATTACCAAACACAGCTCTGGCCAAGAACATAAAAATAAGTAGTGTCAGTACTTAACCAAACATGGCCCTGGCCAAGAACATAACAATAAGTAGTGCCTGTGCTATTTCAAAACATGGCTCTGGCCAAGAACATAAAAATAAGTAGTGCCTTTGTCTTTTCAAAACATGACTCTGGCCAAGAACATAAAAATAAGTAGTGCCTTTGCTTTACAAAACAAGGCTCCAGCTAAGATCATAACAAAAAGTAGTGCCTGTGCCATTACCTGACTAGTTAGTCTTGACTTTTTGACTAAGTAGTGATTTTTGGTTGCAAAAAACTCATTTCTTTTTTTTAAAATTTCACCAAGAAAAATTATCAAGTAAGTTCAGGTGCTGTCTATTTGTAAACATGTAAGATGTAGTTTACTTATCTCAAAACACAAGTGGTGCATTACTAGAACTGAATCATTTTATACAATAATGTGTGCTATCACACTGATCCATTTTGTTGTAGATATAATACCATAACTCACTTTGATGCATTAAACTGCTATAAATTTGATTTAAATAAGAAAAGCCCAAAAGCAAACAAAATATAAACTATAGATTGCCTAGAACTCTTATATCACTAGGAAATTTACTTGTACAATCTGGCTCACAATTCTCTTTGATAAAATTATACATGCATTGTCTTTCAAACACTTTTTTAAATTTACATTATAAGAAATATACCATAAGACTACCCAATACATATATCACTATTATATATTAATAAAGACTATTTTGCATTATTGTTTGCAGAATAAATATTTTTTTATTATAGTCCTTGTTTTTTTAATTCTCAAAAAAAAAACCCACAGTTAGTGGATAATTGTTATTCTATGTATGGTATACATCTATATTTTTATAAATATTTAACTGTTAACGTATGTATGATTTTTATTCTGTTTTGCTTAGCCTCACCACTCAAAAGCGTCACACATACAAAATAAAGAATTGAAAACACTGAGCTGAATAGCATAATTGGATTTTCTTCCATTCATGTATTGTTAAGAGAATGAAGTACTATATACATAGTACAATAGTGCTAACATGAGTCAATACAGTCACTGAAAGCAATTGGTACAATTCTGTTGAAGAGCCAAAGTTTTCCATTTCTTTAACGCCCACATCTAAACTCTTAAACAAACCTTAGTATATAAAAGCTTCGGTGTTGTAAATAGGAAAACTCTATGAAGAAATATAAAGCAACCCATTTAGCACCAGCAGTATAGTTATTGGAATATGGATAAAGGATAAACTTAACATGATGGATTTTAATGTTGTTAAACTGGAATTTTTGGACAAACTAGGTTTTGAAAATGATTTTCTCCTAACCAGAAGTGATTTTGTATTTGATGTCAATGTATTACCAAGGTGTTTTTGTAACTATAATGACAATATGGCTCTATTTATACATCTAACTACGGCACATTAGTATTTATTTTTTCTCAAGATTGATAGCTAATGTTACATGTTCTGCATAGTTTGTTTGTCAAATTGGAACTTGAATTCTAAGTGCAGAATGCAGGAGATAACAGGAGCTCTCATGAGTTGTTAATTATTTTATATCTCTGCTTTATTCAGTTTCAATCAAAAATTTTCATCATCAAAAAGAAAGAATAGTTGGAAAAAAATTAATAAATGATTACTGTGATGGGATAATTATATAAACCTGGCTAATGGAA
>JARBDR010000402.1:0-17370 GCA_029721355.1 Tegillarca granosa | reverse complement strand
TAATTTTTCTGCAGGCAATCCCTGAACAAAACCTGAACCCTATTTCAAATTGTGTGGACTAAACATTAAGTGCTTAAAGTATTCTGTTTAGGACAAATTAATAAATTAACATGTTTGCGTAGGAAATAATTACTGCACTCTATCAACACGGAACTGAAAGTAAACCACACACCTGTCTAAACAGAACCATTACCAGCATACTACAATGTACCATTAAGTAAATGAATGTACCCAATATAAATAAAATCCTCATTTTTATTTGATCAGTTTAATTAGGCTGTACTGTATTTTTTTAAATAAAATTTCTATCCTCTAGTAATACTGTAATACTGGAACTGAACATGGTTTTTCCCTCTCTCCCTACAGTTTTTATTAGTAAAAGAAGTAAAAGATAAAATACAGTTTCAAATCATATATATATACCATATATTACCTTGCTGACATTGAAATGAACGAAAATTTCTTATTGTAAAAAAATACAAAATGTATTAAAAACAATAAAATTATAAATAAAGATTCTTCGATATATAAAACAAAAGTAATGTATGCAGATACAAACAAGAAAAATGTAATTAAAAAAAACAAACAAAACAACAACAACAACAACCACTGTCAAATTTACATTTAACAAGAGTAGTGATCATCTAAGCACTTCAATTATGCAGATCTATTGTCTCAAGAAACCCAAAAATTAATGAACTTTTTAAATTGACTGTTGCACTGTTTGTATCTTTTGATTTTTTGGAAAAAATCCTTGATCGCAGGTTTGTATTTGTAATTAATATTACCTGCATGATGGGAAATAAAAGTATTTGAAAACAATCTGAAGTTTTTAATAAACTTAAAAAAATATTGAATAACATTTCCATAATGTGTGTAAAATTCCGTGTAAGTTACCAAAATTCATACATAATCAACAACAATTTCTTTGATAAAACAAAAAAAAAAAAAAAAAAAAAATTCATGATTATTGCCCTCCAATTTCATTTTATTAATTACCAAAATAAAATTCAAATCCAATTTGTATGTTTCAATAAAAACCTTATATGCCCTATTACAAGACCTGATGGCAAGTTACAATCACCAATCTTTGCTTTATATGAAAAATTATTAGACAGACCACTTTGCATTTAGAAGTTATTAGAAAATGCTTTAAGTTCATTGTAACCTTAAACAATAATTATGTTCAATTTCTACTACCTACAAATAATGACTACAAGATCCTTATGTTTCATTAGAGATGGGATATAATCTATAAATTCCCCCAACCCACAAAAAAAAAAAAAAAAAAAAAAACACAAAAAAACATGTACATTGTTACTATATAGCCACCTTTGATTTCCTTACACGTCTTTGAACAGTTTAAGTTGATAAATTTATACATGTACTTTACATTCATGTACATGTATATTAAGTATGAACTACTGGTGCCAGAACAATTTACCAATTCACCAATATTTTGTATGAAAAAATATTATAATAGTTCAAAATCTTGAACATATATATTCTTTTTTTACAAAATTATAAAATACCACACAGTACATCTTAGTAAAAGAAATGATATTAAGGAAAGTTAGTATCAATCATTAGAAATCTAAATGATACCACTCCCAACTGTATTCATTCAAGAATATTAATTATAAGACTATAAATTTTCTTCATTTTGATGGCTGAGGTTGTCTTTACTTAGCTGTGATAGAACTACATATTATATAAACACTCTCACAAACATTATAATCGCCACATGTCAAGTTGAGAGAGGTACTATAACATTCCATCAGGGTGAATTTGGAATTAAAATTAGATGTAGGGGATTTCCAATGACTGTTTTTAAAATATCAATTTTCATTGGATGATATTTTAAAAACAATCAATCAATGTAATCATTTCACAAGTTAAATTGGTCTTCACCCAAACCACAGTTTATAAACAGAATTCTTGATATGATGGCAGATTCAAAGGGCCCTCTGCCCAAGAAACATTTTTTAAAAAATTTTTCTGTGGTCATATAATAAAACAGAACACACAGGCAAAATTTCTGCACTTTCGTCTATAGCTGGCGATGTCTCGATATAGTGAAATATTCTTGAAGGGAACATTAAACACCATTACTCAACTCAACTCAACTTGTGACTTTGGATTTGGTTAATACAAGGATTTCGCAACCCAACAGAAAGTTATTAAATCATCTCCGACTATAGCCTCAGTGAATATAACTTTCTGCTTGGTTGAGTATCCATGTGATAACTACATCAAAAGTAATACATTTGTACTGTATAATATAAATATATTAATCATATCTCTGACAAATCTCATATTGCACAATCAATCACCAATAATTACATGTAGACCATACTACTACCACAACAGTAAAATTCATATTCACAGACACAATAACAAACAAAAACAATATAAACTGAAAAAAATTAGTTTAAAAAATTCATAATCAAAAACAAAAAGAGCAGAAGAGAAAAAAAAAAAAAAGATCAATGATTACACACGCTGTAAAGAATCGACACAAATAGAATGTGAAAAGATAATCTTATGATGTTTGTCTATTAAATATACACAGCAAAAACAGATTTCTATGAAACAGATATAACATAAAAAGTTGAAATTTTAGGTTTCAACTAGAAGTGAGTAAAATGACATGAATGTCTCTGTCTGGTAACAATTTACCTGAAATTTTCAATTACCAATGTCCATAACTCTCAAGAAGGCAGATCCATTAAAACTAAACTGTATCTCATGATAAAAAATATACATACCAAATTTCATTTTAATATCTTTTAAATAAGAGGAAAAAGTGTGACATACAATTATGATGGAAAAACAGAATAACAAAATGACAGCATAAGGTAACACTATAAGTCTTGGTCATTTAATTTTGGTGGCACAAAAAAAAAAGTATCACTTTGACCAATTAATAGAAACTACACATTCTAAAGCAAGGAAAAAACAACTTTCTGTATAGCACCAAGAATTTCTGTCAGTGAATTACCTACTTTTGGTAGCTTGTGTTGGCCTTTTATGTATTAAAAGTAAAATTTTTTTTTTTTTTTTTGTAACAAATATTTATATTTTCTAATAAAATCTAAATTTAGCTAAAGAAAGCTTCAGGATAATACATGTACTAGTATTCATTTTTCAAAAGAAACTTGCATAAACGATCACAAAAACTATGGACAAAATGTTTCAATAAAACTGGTACAAATGATTCTTATATATCAGTGATTAACAATATTATTATATTAAATAATATAATAAGTTTTTTTTTACCGTACTTTACCGTACAATATACACAATGGAATGTTTATAATTTATATGATTTATAACAAATAATAATGGATTTCATAAAATTATACATTATCATCTCAGTAATATTTACCATGCCATTCAAATATTCCTGTATATACATGTATATATATAAATATTTGTATATATAATAATTACTTTATTCATTGAAAATATTGCAATTTTTTTCACCCAATATGTACATACACCACCAAATCATTCAGAATATATTACAAATCCACTCATCAATCCTATACATAAAATCCCTATTTTGAGTAATATTATTTTGATATTGTCATATTGCAAGTTTTAAATGAGACCATACACTCTGACAAAAATCTGAGATTATTCTTATTTAGCAAAAATTGTAAAATTATGTTATCTCGAAAATCTGAGATTTTTCTAATTTAGCAAAAATTTGTTAAAATTATGTTATCTCGAAAATCTGAGATTTTTCTAATTTAGCAAAATTTGTTAAAATTATGTTATCTCGAAAATCTGAGATTTTTCTAATTTAGCAAAAATTTGTTAAAATTATGTTATCTCGAAAATCTGAGATTTTTTCTAATTTAGCAAAAATTTGTTAAATTATGTTATCTCGAAAATCTGAGATTTTTCTAATTTAGCAAAAATTTTTTAAAATAATGTTATCTCGAAAATTTCTTGTATCAAATGTGTTTTTCTTTTTAACAATTGTTACACTTTCATCAGATGTGAATTCTCTTGAACAGTTTTTCTTGATTTTTATCAGATGTGAATTTTCTGTAAAACATTTAAATTGGTAAGTTAAATCAAGTTCTGAAAAATAGGATCAATATTTAATCAAATTGTTGACAAATTTATCTGCCGAGAGGTACATATATTTACTAAACCCTGCCAATCAAATTCATTAAAAATTGTATTTACGATTTGAAGAAGATGACTTATGATTTAAATTGCCTTAGAGATGTTGAATAAACTAGAACCAAAGGTAGTAAGTTAACCAATTAGCTTATCATCTACATTTATCAATGAACCACTAAATTCTTTACATTTCAGTACTACCCTATTTAGAAGTTTTCATTGATCCCTTTAGCATACAAGAAGAGTGATTATGAATGAGACTCAAATATAATATAAAAAATTCAAAACTTTGTCCACTTCTTTTTGTTTTTTTTTATACTTCATGATTAATTTCCTTTTTTTCAAAATCTGAGATCTTTCCTCCATCACACTTTGTCTGAAGTATCACAGACTTTAAGATGAATCTGTGATTGATCACTTGTCGTAATTATACTCTCTGAATCTCAAATAACTTCACATTTGTGTCGTACCATATTGGTGGATCTACATTCCTGGAAAAGAAAGATGTTTGCATTGACTTCTACATCACTGAACAATAGCTGTAACTACCTTATATCCCCGATCCCCTTTGTTGTGTTTTTGGGGTGATTGCAAATGTCACCTTTGCATACAGCACCAAAAATTTGATGCTTTGATTTAAAACTTATTCCTAAAAGATTTACATATTTTTTTTTGTCCTAAAATTACACAATCTACAAGTGGATTCAAAAGTCTGAAAACCACTATTTAAATACAAAAAATTGCAACAATGAATTTTAAATTTCAAGGTTACTAATAAGTCAATTGAATGAATGGGGGTGGGGTGGGGGGTGGGGTGGGGTGGGGTGGGGGGGGGTTACTAAGCAGTTTCTCATAAAAATCAGCCATTATACTTTTTTTACAATATAGTTTACAATCACAAACATATGTTTGTTTAAATTTACATGTAAGACTGCTGTAGACCTGCCTTAGGTCAGTGGTTTGCTCCAGACTTGGCAGATTTCTCCACCATCCCCAAACTAACAATCTCAATGTATGTGAAAAAATCTTGCTCTCTGCTGAGTAACATCCAATTAATTTACTCCACATATTTAACTTACCTTAGGTATATAACACCCCACAGGTAAGTACGGAACCACATTGTTGTACCACTGTTTGCTTGGTACTTGCGTATAAGTATTGGATGTGGTACTGGTAGAAGACCAACCAGAGTACCATGCTGTAGAAACTTAAGTATTTCACTCTCATCTGTCAAAACCCCTATATTAAAATACAAAATTATATAGTGTGAAGACATTTTAATATGCAAGTTTTAATATTTTGTGGCTTGCCTTTCCTGGGATGATAAATTCATGAATAGAACATCTAACAATGCCAAAATTATTCTGACTGAACTGGAACACTTTTAATTTTATCTTGGTTATTCAATGAAAAACCACTACATTCTATTTCATCTAACTAGTATTGTATAAAAAAATATATGTTGCCAAGACATTTAAAATTATGGACTCAATTTTTTTTTTTTTTTTTCTTTTCTTTTGGTGGCTTGAATTCATGGGATGATCAATAGTCATAAATACATGTACAGTATCTGACCAAGCAAAATTATTTAGACTGAAGCCGTACAGTGGTTTTCATATATAACTAGACTTAAGTAAGTAAAAACTACCAACCTAAATTCAAATTTTTGGAATTTTTTTTATGAAAAAAAAGCATATTTCACTGTCACAAACACAGTGACTCCAATAATAGAAAAATACTTTAGCAAGCCCTTACTACACGGATAAATTTCTTTTATAATGTTAATTATAAATTGCACGGATTAAGAGAGACCAGAAAGAGTACACAATGCACTACAATTGGACAAGTATGACAATGTCCACACAGCTCTGCTGGTAGGGGACTTATCAGATGGATGATTTCTTACTTGTCTATACATATCTTCTCTACTTGTGGAACTAAGACTTGTAACATTCTCATAATTGTCTGTAAAGGAAGCTTTTGTTTCCAGGAATGTACCTAAAGAACAATAAAAATAAATCAAATACAGTATACTGTAATATCACAAATATTCGTGGGGGATTAAATTTCGTTATTTTCGTGGTTGGTGATTTTCCTTGGGTACTCAGATTTCATCCACCATCAAAGAACTGACGCCTTGATAAAAGTGAATTTTTTTTTACTGGGGCTTAAAACACAACTACTCAACTCAACTTGCTTTCAGGTTATGAGACACCACTATTTCAAAAGAGATAATTTGTGTCAAGTTTAAATAATTCCTCTAAAGCATCAAGTATGACCCAAACATGATTTGGACACTATGAATTTTTTTGCTTTGAATCTTGAAATAGGTGGTGGGTTGGAGACACAACAAAACTCAAACAAAGTCAGAGATTTTCTAATCAGGTTTTCTATTGAGTACTTACCCAATCAGGTGTAGCCACCCAGTTATTACCAGCACTGGATGTTCTAGACAGTGGTGGCCTTGATCCAACTTCAGATCCTGCTACAGATGTAGGACTAGAAGGTGGTGTTGGCTAAAAATAAATACATAATTCTTTTTAAATATCACAATATTTTTAAAATTTTGCATGGCTTAGCCTTGGTTATGAGAAAACTGTTAAAACTGTGAAATTTCAATAAGTGATATCTAAAACATTATGAATATTAAAGATTTTACAATAAATGAGTGGCCATTTTCTTTATCACGGTGAATGTAAGCACAGTGTCTAATGATAATCATTGAAAACTTTTACATAACTTTAGCATTTCAGATGGAACCAATGCCTTTGTCACTTTATAAACTTATCTGAAGCCAAGGACAATAGAAGAACAATGTTGTTTTGTATATTAACTACTTTTGATGTAATTAATTTGGTTGTTTGGAGCAATAATATTAAAACTTGTTGGTTGTAGTATTGTTCAAACCTTGCATCAGCAATTTTTCAGCAATTCGCAACATGAACAAGGTAATTAATCTCTGAGGATTTATCTGAGAACAGGTTCTCAACAGATGAGAACAGATGCTCAATTGTGTTTTATTATCTGCCTGGTACACTAAGAGCCAATTTTTAAATAAGGTCCTAGCTCACCAAGTCGGTATGCTACAGACAATTTCACACAGAAATGGCCTACAATTACAGACAATTAATATAGATATATTTACCAGACTTTTAGACTTGGTCATTTTTGGCTGGTCAGTATTGCCTTCAGCTTGTGATCTGGATTCAGAGGATGTTGGATCTTCTATTTCATTAGGTGGCTGTACATTATGAGATCCAGTTGATGAAGCTAGTTCTTGTAATGTTGGATCTCTGTGACCCTCATCTGGGGCTGCTTTCTCTGTCATTTTATCAATTCCTTCAAGTAAAGATTTGGTACCATTTTTTTTCACTAAAGCATTTATGAAAAGGTAAAAGTAATTAAGTGTGTTACCATAATTCTAATATTTCGGTAAGATCATATTACTTCTTATCTTATATAGAACCATAACTTTTACAAAAGGCGATATACAATTTTAAAGTTGCTACTGTAAATCAGGAAATTTTCACGATAATTTCATTCCATGTACATTCATGAGAACAGAAAATAAAACTTTTGTGAATACTTTGATATAATCCATTAAAAATTACACTGTTCTAACAAATGATAATGTGAATATAGAAGTAAATGAATATCTTGAAATCCAATTTTTGCTCAAACTCATGATAATTTTCTGATTTACAGTACTTAACCATATCAAAATTCAATATATAAGAAATATGTTTTGTTATGAAAGAACTAGAAGAAGGAAGATAATTACACAGACAGGTGTCATCACCTATAATAGGAGACAAAAACATCATGATAGGTAAGGGAGACTCACTTGGTGTAGCGGCCAAGGAAACTTTTAATGTCCCTGGTTCTGCCTCAGCTGCTGGTATGGCTCCTTCCATGGTCTGGGGTTCTTTAGTGTCTGGTGCCGTATGAGTGAACTTTTTACCTCGCTTAGTTAATGCTTTAGCAATGGCTGAATGATCAGTTGGTAAATTGGCTAGCTGATGAAACACATTTCTTTTCCTGATTATTGTGTAAACTAAGTTACAATTACCTTCAAAACAGACAACAACAGATATTCTATAAACAAATTCAGTGTATTCGGACTTCCTGTTATTTACATTTTCATATTTTTAATTTTTTTTAAATTTCTTATTTAAAACAAGAATTCCACAGATTTAAATGGCTTGCCTGGTTAGTTTTTGATCGAGTAAAAAAAGTTACATTAACATAAACTTTAACATTTTGATACACAGTTGCTGCCTACAATGACACCAGTAAAGTAACGCCTAATCACAATGCCAGGCTCTACAAAAATTAATTTTCATGATTTTTTTTCTATTTTTGGTGATTTGCACTTATGTTGAAAAACATGTACATCTCCTATCATATCACTGTTAAAACTTCCTACCAGGTTTTTCATTCTTTTGATGAACAGTTTTAGAGAATTACTCATAACAAAGATTTGTTATTGGCAACTTTAAAAGGGTATTAACTCCAAGGAAAAATGAAATATAGGTAACACTTTATGTCTGTGTTTCTGACCTGCTTTGTACTAGTGTTAGTTGGAAAGTTAATCGAAAAGGAAATGGATATTTTCTTATCAGAAAGAAAATATGGATGGTCAAGCCACATAAGCTATCATGTAACGATGCAAGATTTCACATTTTATGAGTGACAAAATACAGATACAAAAGTTAACAGATTATTTCATTGTCTGTGGAAGAAAAATAATCATTTGTTGCTTAAGAAGTATAGGCAAAATAATACCAACTCTTCAGATATAATTATGTTTTACAGACTTCAACGAAGCATTAGGCTTTAAACAGAGAAACAAATCCGTCAGCTAGCAATTATGGTCCTGATTGCAAAGCAAAGATTAAATAAATCTCCTGTACAAAGATTTAGATAAATCTCCTGTATATTTACATTAATCATTATTATATATATTTTTACTGTATAAACACAAAATTTGAAATAATTAAACAAATCAAGAGAAGGCTATGTGTGCTTACCATCAAACTGATATTGTATAATATTGTTGAACACTTCTAGTAAGAAAAACACTAGATGGTGATTTGTAGGACTAGCATATAGAAACCATGGTGTACTGAAAGCCTGAAAAAAATAGAAATAATCGTAACATTTACATTTTTTAAATTCAGACAAAAGTGATGAAAATAAAATGTGTTAATTCTGATAATACTAAAAAAGTAAAATAACTAATTTTTACAGGGTTCAATTTTCAATTTTTCATTGACACCCTAATCCATGAATTTCACATGTCACTGAGATACATGTTGTACAATCCTCCCTAAATCTTACAATCTGAAATGGAAACCACAAGTCACAAATTTACCCCAGCACAAAATGGTATTTCTTAGAACCATTGAGGTACCAGGAAAAATAATGGTTTCACAGTAAGGAATCTGTATGCCACACGGTGCATCCTTGATGAGTTATGTAAAATGGTTAACTGTTTTTTTATGCTACTTGATGTGAATGCTAAAGGTTGTAATTTATAATACACTTGGTGACAAGAGTACTGTAATCAAATCTATAGAATGTAATCCAAATTTTTAAAATACACTGTAATGACAAAATGTCCAGAATTGAAAAATTTCTCTCACACTATGAAACATACCTCAAGTAGATGTAGTAATTTAGTACTTGCTACCATAGATAATGTCTTCAGATATGGAGATACTGAAATTACAAAATATATATTTATTATTGATATATAAATTTAAAATAAAAATACTGAAACCACTGTAATTTGTAACATTATTATAAAAAAATTCAGAGGATGCCATAGGGTCAATTTAACACTGCATGAATGCCAAATATTGTTGTTTTTTTTTGGTTATGGTGTTTTGAATGGAGTATTTTGGAAACCCCCACCCCCCCCCCCCCCCCCCCCCCCCCCCCCCCACAAAAAAAAAAAAAAAAAAAAAAAAAAAAAAAAAAAACCACAGTATTGTACTCATCAGAGCTAACTTATTTTGAAGGTTTATCTTGATGAAATATGAATGTCAAAAACTGCAATGCAATCACAATAAATATGACTGAAAAATATAAAAAAAGAAACATAAATGCTGTATAGTTTAACCAGAAATGTTCAAAAGCCTCTTACCCTTAATGCTCTGACTAATTAATAAAAAGTTTCAGACAAAGGAAAAGTACATAAGTAATTATTGTCTCCATTACTTATAACATGTATTATAGTAAGTACATAACAGTAAATGACATATAACAAAGTTATGCTTAACTCACCATTTACAATAATTGTAAGTAGACAATCAAATAATGGCTGTAATCTCTGATGTCCTGTAGTAATTATCTTGTGAAATACCTAAAAAAAATATTTTAGTATAGAGTACCAAGATTAAATTTTTTTTAAAAATGATTCAGGAATAAATGAATTAAACAACATTACTTACTAAACTCCACTCTTTAGTAAGCAACATTTAAAGACATACCCATGTATTAGCTTTGACCTTCGGCTTCACCTTCAATGATTATTTAACTGAATTTGTCAATAAATCATTTATTATCTTTTGTTTTCTTCCTACTTTTTCTTCTTTTTGCTAAATGCTGAAGCCAATTAAGTACTTTTGCACTTCCCAAATAAAAAAGAATGAGGACCTATGTACAAACTCAAGTCAAAATCAAGATGAAAACAGTCTTTTAATGCATTATTTTCATATACAGATATGTGTATCACTAGTTTTCAATCATTATTTTTTTTTACATTTTAAGCATTGTGCCAAAAATTGCCTTCATAAAAATGTTTTCACTACAAATGTTGATTTGAAAGCTGGTATGTCAGCTGTAAGATTTCTATCTTATGTTTGAGCCATAGTGGCCAAGTGGTCTGAGGCACATGCTTCCTCTCACTGCCAAGGTTTAAATTCCACTATGGCCGATCCAAGTATACATAAGTTTGTCATTTTGCATGAAAAAAGAATGGTGGTTGGCTCTGGGGTACTCTAGTTTTTCTCCACCATACCAAAACTGACTACCTTGCTTTAAGTGAGAGATTCTTGACATGGGCATAAAACACTCCACTCCACTTTTTCTTTGGTCATGGTAGTATACTAACTTACAATGATAAGAAAATCTGCATGAGTTCCAGTAAAAACTGGGATGTCCATGGGTACCCTGACAGTATATGGCTTGTTCAGTCTTACACCAAAGTTTCTCTCACCACTCAGTAACAACAGTATAAATACTCCAATATGCATCAATCCAACACGAGCTGAAAATAGAAAAATAAACATCAAACAAAGGAAAAAAGGCATGAAATTATTTCAACACAAGTTGAAAATAGAAAAAAATTAACAACAAACATAAGAAGAAAAAAAAGAGCATGAAATTATTTCAAACAAAAACCACACCTGACTTATTTTAATACACAGGTAATTCCAACTTACCATAAGATTGATTAAACTATAGATCAAAAATGAAAAAATAAAAATAAACTTCCTGAAAATTTAGGGGGAAAAAAGAAGAAAAATGAATATTCTTTAGAATTAATCTGGAAAGTTCTAAAAACAAACATTTTGGTATTAAATGATCAGTTATCTATAAATGGTATGCTAAGACTTAAGATTTCCAAAATAAAAATCTGTAAAGAAAAGACAAAATGAAAGAAAGATAAAGAAAGTGGTAGAGATTTAGACCTGAACCAGAGAATTGGAGATAAAGAAGTATTTCCTAAAAAAACTAAAGCAAAGCATAAAAGCCTACAGGACTTCCATTTGACCCTTGATTTTCAGGGGTGACTTCCATTTGACCCTTGACTTTCAGGGGTGAAACATTCTTTGAAATCTTAGTTCAAAGCTTGTATGGCTTTGTAGGGGTAAAATTAACATTCTTCAAAAAGTCTCAAATCAATATAATAATATACAGCTGTTTCATGCTGAACACTTAGAGTCAAATTTATCAAAGGTTTAATGGAAGTCCTGCCTCTAAAAAGATAAAATCCCCAAAATATCTTTATTGTTCCTTAAAGTAATGGTGTCAGTTATTATATCATGAAATTCAACAAACTCTAGAAAAAACTCTACATTTGATATTTAGTATAAAACAGAAATAAATCAACAAATTTTGTTCTAATGTTAAAACAATTTAAAATGACCAGCTGATCCAAACAAGATATAAAAATTCATTTTGTTCTGTTATATTTTTCTTTTCTTTTTTTCTTTTTCAATGGGTAATCCCCACGGAAAGTTTCTTATAAAAGCAAATATTCACTTTTTTCAAAACACATGAGTGTACAGGTGTACAAAAACTAAATACTGCAGCTTTGAAAAATTGGTGGGGGTGAGGGTTCACTGACAAAGATCTACAATGCCATGTTTTCAATCACTGCACCTCTCACTACCTAGGTTTGACCAACTGGGGCAAATCCTTGTATGGGAAATGTTTGTGAGTTTGCTTATCAAAGCGTAAAATGTGTGTTTCTCTAAGTACTCTGGTTTACTTCATGACCACAGAAATGACTGGCACTAGCATTAGTAAATAAATCTTTACTGGGACTCAAAAATTTTCTTTTTTTTTTTACTCTGCACCACTCCTTATTTGGTCTGATTAGTTTGTCTTTGGAAATCATTCAAACACATCGGAAACTTGAAGTTAAAGTTCTAGATACATCAAGTTATTAAAGTTGATCTGTATTTTAACAAGAGGCCCATGGGCCTTAACGCTCACCTGAAGATATGTCCAATATTGTTTGCAAAGTGCAGTAGACAATATATTACGTACAGAAACTTTAAAAGTTTTCTCAAGTTAAGAACTCCCACAAAACTTAATCAGAAATATATCCACTCACATTTCATTCATAAGTAGCTTATATGATATGCATGAAAGTAACTGTAGTGCAATGAATAATTTCCAAATCATTAATCAATTTCAGTATACTAATGCAGCTATGTCCTTGACCTTTCAACATATATTACCTTGAACCATATATGATTGTCATGTCAATACCTATAATATTCTAATATACATGCCTATGCATGAAATTAATAGCTTCAAGATAATTAATAATCTTAGTATTCCTATGTTGATATGACCTTGACCTTTGAACATATGACCTTGAACCATGTATCAAAATGATCGTTGTCGCAATATCTACAATTTTTTAATATACATGCCTATACAAAAAGTTAATAGTTTTCAAGATAATTAGCAATTTAATTCTTTTTTTTTTTTGCAGCTGTGACCTTGACCTTTCAATATATGACCTTGAATCATATATCAAAATGATCATTGTTGCAATACCTACAATATTCTAATATACATGCCTATACAAAATGTTAACAGTTTTTAAGATAATCAGCAATTTAAGTCTTCTTTTGCAGCTGTGACCTTTCTTTTCAACATATGACCTTGATCCATATATCAAAATGATCGTCATGTCAATATCTACAACATTCTAATATACATTCCTATACAAAAAGTTAATAGTTTTCAAGATATAGTGACATATATATAATTTTTAGCAATTTCCCCACTCAGAGCCTTACAATTTCCCCATTTTGAGCCCCATGGCTACCATTTGTGCAAATCTAAAAAAAAGATGGCCTAAGGATGTTATAAATGAAATAACTAAGGTATATCTCTTATAGATTCAGAGGAGAAGATTTTCAAAGTTTTTCACTCTTTCCCCCCTTATTGGGCCCCAAGGAGACATAACTCCTTCATTTGTGCAAATCTGAAAGGGCTTCACCCAGGCATGATGGTTACCAAGTTTCATTAAATTTGGCCAAGTGGTTTTGGAGGAGAAGATATAAAAATGTAAAAAGTTAACGCACGACGGACGATGCCGACGCACGACAGACGGACGGTGAACCATCGCAATAGCTCATCTGAGCTTGTAGCTCAGGTGAGCTAAAAATGGACACAATATCCTATATATGATTTAATGTTTATGTATATTCTCATTTCAACCAGAATTCTTATTTATCATAAAACAGGCTGAAAATGCAAATGTATACATTTACTGGTAGTTTGTAATGTATGTCCTGCAATATCAATACATGCAAATGTACTTGTTATGTTTAATACATGTAGTGGGAAAATATGTATCATAAGGTTTAAATTTCCCATTTCTCTAAAATTCATCTGGGTAATCACTATAGTAAACAAAGTTACGTTCATCATAATTATCACCTTACTGTAAATTTTTCCACAAATTTTTACTATTCCCAGCATGATGAAAAACTGTTACTTTTAATTTTTAGACCAGTGCAGAATCTTAAAGTTGGAAGGTTTAACAAAAACATAACACTGCAGACAAAAGCCAGACACAACAAAGAAAGCACAAATTTAGGCCTGTGAAAATTAGGATACTAGGATATCACATAGTGTTCTGATTAGACAAAGAAGCAGGTTTGGACAAGTGTGTTAGTTCACTGCAGGTAACTTAGGTAAATAAAAAAAAAACTCAAAAGAATGGATGATATCATATGAATATTCTGCATCTGAGTTTTTAAACAGAGATGTACTACATGAATAAACCTGATATTTCTAGGTCAAAAGAATGTGTAAATATGAAGATGAAAAACATAAAAACACAAAAAACATAAATAATATCATGTTATAAAAAGAAATGAAAGAAAGTAAAAATAATTTAAGACTTTATACTAGGGAAGATTATTGATGTTTATTGTTACAAATCAAACTTATACTGCTATAAAAATAGGATAATACAATTTTTATGACACAGATGTCTATGTATTATGTTACATATATATGAATGTTGATCATAAATTCTATATTAAATAATTTGAAATATGTCAAGGTAACCTTTAACCCCATACAACAATGATGAAGGTATCAGTAACCTTTAACCCTATACAACAAATCTAAGGTACTAGTAACTATTAAACCTCATCCAACAAAGATGAAGGTATATTTTGTACTAATAACCTTTAACCCCTTATAACTTTGAAGGTAACCATTAATCCCACCCATAATAGATGTGAAATATTGTTGCCTTTGAAAAAGAACATTTTAGAACAAAACAGGCAATATAAATCAAAAGGCAAAAAAATTATTTAACAAAGGTTTTCCTTTCTATGTGATTGTGTCAGAATACAACATTTCTGAAGAATGATGATACATCATAGTAGTATGGTAAGACTTACGAATTCCTTTTACAGATCAGAACAGTTTGCTTAAGTCCTAATTGAACAACTATATAACAACATACTTGGAATTTATTTCAATAGATGTTTTTGTTTGTGTAAAAATAACGGTAACGACTGCCCCTTTAGTTTGAAAGCTAACTGTAAGTAAATAACTCACACTTACATAAACATACTATAAACAATTCACTAGCATGACACAGTGATATTAAGTAGCTGAGGGTCAAAGACAACTTGCTGTGAGTTACCCACACTTACAAATATAAGCCAAAGCACTGCCATGCCTATTTGTATAATAATTGCCATAATGTAAGTGGCAGTCGTGAATCAAAAACCACTGGTAATGACATCACTAAACATAAATTCAATGCCCCTGCCACAGTAATATCTAGATTCAACGAGGACTAGCAGTGAATAATTTCACACTGATATCAACCAATTAAATGTCATGCCACAGGTACCAGTAATATCAAGTGGCAGTCAAGTTTCAAAGATGAACAACAGTATTTTAAACACATATATAAACCAATTTACTGTCATGCCATTATAATAATGCCACAATAATATCCAGTGGCAAGTAAGCTAAATCCTTATTGCTTACAAATGTTAATTTAATCTATTAGAATATGAAATGAGAATATATGTACGTTAAACATTGTATGGGTCAAGGGAAAAAGTATGATAATATGTAGAGAACTTTCGGACAGAAATATTCAGATAAAATGCCAAAAATATGTATATATCCTACCAAACCCTCTGTGTTAGTAGAGAGTATGTGCTGATTAAGCAGCAAATATTATAAAAAAAAAACTCTAGGCCATGGTTAAATAACTTACCCCCTCTTAATGAACCTGTGAAAATTAGTTACTTAGCTATAGTTTTGTGTATCTAAGCATTGTCAACAACCACCAATAAACAAGATGCAATGTGGATGCACATACATAAAGATGGTAAGAAATACGAGCCATGGTCAAAATTTATGTCTCCCTGCAAAGGTGTAAAATTAAAGGCAATTTATTTTTAACTAATAAAACCTGAATACGGTAATAAAATTAATCTGGTAATTTTTGTTAGCAAACACCTTTTTTTATTAAATGATCTGATCAAATTTGCAAAAGCTTTTATAGTTTAAGAAAGTTTACCCTAAAAGTTGATGCAACATTTTATGGTTAATATGTTAGACACAAAATCTTGAATTGAAAAAAAATTTACAGTTTCATGCCTATTTTATTGTAAATTTCAAGGTAAATGTTGCACTTAACTTTTTGCTTTCTATGGGTGACATAAATTGTGTTTGTGACTGGTTTATAAAACAAAGATATTCCACCATGAAATACTATTTAACTGTATGACAACAAAAAACAAACTACAAATGCATCTCAATAACAAAACTAATAATAATAATAATAATAATATAATAATAATAATAATATATAATAAGTATAATAATAATAAATAGTATAATAATATAATATGTAATAGCTTCTTCAAAACCAAAATTTTAATTACTGGTAATTTAAACTACACATGTACATGTATAAAAACAAGCAAGGTCAAAAATAAAAATACCTATCTCAAAGAATCACCACTGGATAATTGTCCCAGAATTTTACCAATGAGATATACATGTATTATGCTATTAATTTTATTTTAATGATTAGTTTTTGTGACAGAAATCTGAAATAATTACATGTATATAAATGTATCAAGAGTGTCTGTTAATTTTTTTTGTTTTTTGTTTTTTTTTTGATATAAATGAGAGGTGACAGATAACTCTGAGTAAACAATTATTGTTTGTTTGTTGTTTGTTTATTTGTTTGTTTGTCAATCTAATCATCATGAAAAATCTGTGATGTCACTAGATGTAACAACCATGTTATTTACAATGTAACCGGGCAATGTTGTTACATGACACCTGTTGCTATGAGTTGTCATAGTGAGATGTACTGTTTACATTATATTTGCATGTCAGGTACTGACACAACAATTATAGTCTGATAGTATGATCAGGAATTGGGAAAAACACACAGTAAATGGAACATATTTTGTCATATTACATTTCAGT